>MU182149.1:29679-49344 GCA_016904865.1 Pissodes strobi
TTTTTATACAACTTGAACTAGCGCTGTTGGTTATAGCAAAGAAAAAGCATCTTTTACGCTTTCCAATAAAGATTGACTTGGATATTTAATATTATCTTGATGACGAGCATATCCAAGATACCAAAGGACATTGCAAATATGGAAGCAACAACCTACCTCCACTTTACATGTATTGCACACTAGTAGATGCGCGGAACCAAACACCCTAATTGTCAAAGATGGCTTTGACAAATGTTAGCAACGCAAGAGTGACAGCGTGCAATTGTCTTAAATAATAAACACATTTTAGTTTATTTTACAATTTTTTTAATATGGCTTTCCGTAATCGAATTCGATGTTATTCCTGCAATACATTGAATGAACCTAGATTTGCAGTGAGACTAAATCATGGAGACCATTTTGAAATGAAGCGGCAAATTGCCATAAGTAGGAGAGAAAATCTAGACCTTCCACCACTGGCATTCACAGAAGAAAATCGTGTGTGTTTTAACTGCAGTCGACTGATTGCTCTGGAAATAGACGTAAGTAAACTTGAAATGATGTAGATGGATTTCTGATATTTAAATGTTAAACGGCAGAATTCAGTGTCTGTCACTTGGTTAAACAAAATATTAAGGCGCTTTTTGCTTGATCATTAATGTTGTTTTTCTTAAGACGAGCCTATGGAGAGATTTTTATAAAGAGAACTTCAATAAAAATTAGGCCCTATAAATCATACAGGTTATTCCTGCTATTTCATTAAAAAAAAAACACTTATCATAAGGTTCTTTTTTAAAATAAGACAGTGAATAATTTGGCATCCTACTGCTAAACTGTGCAAAAATCTTTTCCCGGACAGAATTCAAATGGCGAAATCTATTTCTTGTAGATTTTGCAAATGTAATGCTGCCTCAATAAAAAGAAGGGCTTGGTGGTAACCCCAGATTTTTTTTCTAGATGTTGAATGAAGATCCAAACTGTCCCCGTTTAAACATTTTGAGACAGACAGCAAACATGTCTTGTGCTATATGCAATGGAACGGAAAATATCCATCGTGTAAATATAAACTTTATTAAAAACGTTTTTGTCGAAAAAAACATATATGTACCGGAAATAGTTCGAGTTTGTAATAGGCACCTTACAGAGCAGGGAACTTTGTTGCCCGCACTTCTTCCAGGGCTACAGTTTATAAACAGACCGTACCACGTCTCATGGCGTCAATTGGATGTTTTATTACAAAGCTTGCGACAAACAATAAAGGATCATCTCCCCGGATACAGTAATCTTGAGGATTTTTCAGATGAAGATTTTATTTGCATTTCTTCCCTTACAAAAGAACAATTTCGCGTTTTATATCAATATTGTGATCCTGTACCAGAGGCTGATTATTTACGCCATATTTCAGAAAAAGATTTAATGACGTTTTTATGTAAACTTAGGCAAGGCTTACCTGATGAATTCTTAAAAGTAATTTTCAACTATCCCTCAAGGCAATCAGTAAGTCTTGCAATATCTTTAGTAAGAAAATCAGTTCTTATCCGATTTGTGTCTGAAAATATAGGTCTTAACGCTATCACAAGAGAAGGCTTTATAGAAAATCACGTAACACCTTTTTCAAATGAACTCTATAACCCTACCCCAGAAATTCCTAGGGCAATCGTGAATATAGATGCAACTTATAGTTTTACGCCCAGATGCAAAAACTTTAGAACATTGAGACAAACATATTCTGTCCATAAACGAGCTCATTTGGTTAAACCAATTTTAATTACAGCACCAAATGGTTATATTTTGGAAATTCTAGGGCCGTATTTTGCAGACGGAGCGAACAATGATGCGTCTTGTTTAAATGTTGAATTGGAACAGGAACTAAGTCATTGGCTACGAGAAGGAGATATCGTGATATGTGATCGAGGATATAGAGACTCAGTTCCTGTACTTGAAGAAATTGGCATAGATTGCCGTATACCAGCCTTTATGCAACCTGGAGAACATCAGTTGTCAACTGATGATGCAAATCAATCCCGCCTGATAACAAAAACCAGATGGGTGACAGAGGCTCGTAACGGCCACATTAAATCAATTTTTAAGTTTTTTGATGGTCCCATACCATTGCAGCACATCATTAATATTGGAGATTTCTATAAAATTGCTGGTGCCTTAATAAATAGATTTAGAGATTCAATATTGATGCAAGATGCAAATGTAGAGTTGGCCCGAATAATGCTGATCCGTGCAAACTTGGCAAATAATTTAAAAGATAGGATTATTAATGACAATCTGCAGCGAGTTCGAGGTCGATGGGTTCGATTAAGTGAAAACCATCTTCCAGATTTTCCAATTATGACCATGGAAAACCTACGAAGCATTACCATGGGCGTATATCAAATAGGCCTTGCTCCCTCCTACATTCAGGATAGCTTTGAATTAGAGGGAGCAAATATATTTGAGCTCGATATACGAAATTCTGAACCAGGATTTTTTCGATGTAGAATTGCGTCTAGATTTAGGAATGCCATCAAGCATCAGCTTTGGATTTTATACAATTTAAACCAAAATGCTCCTGAAGGCGACCTTATTTCAGGATATTATTGTACATGTAAAAGTGGTGCAAGGACCCTAGGTTGTTGCTCCCATGTTTGCAGTGTACTTTGGTACCTTGGATACGCTCGTCATCAGAATAATATTAAATATCCAAGTCAGTCCTTATTGGAAAGCGTAAAAGATGCTGGAAACAGGCCTCTTAACAATAACCAACAGCGCTAGTTTAGGTTGTTTAAATATATATGTATTCTTATTAATCATAATATTAGTTATTGAGCCTTTGTTTGTTTGGTCGTTTCTTTATCTAAATAGTTAGATATTGGTTTATTTATTAGTTAGATATTGGTCTATTTAAGTTTGTAAAAATAATTCAATAAATGCGTATGTAACCGATTCTTGAACAACTGCACTTTTTTTATTAGCAGATAGACATTGATATCTATCAAAGTAGTTATACATAAATAACCAAACTCAGGTATATTTTAGCTATTGGCATTAGGCATACAGGCAAGATAGGAGAAAAATTAAAGGAGCCGTTTTGTAAAAACAAATGAAATTATAGGAAAAAATAAGTAAATTGCTTTTAAAAAAAGAACGAAAACTCACCCTGTATAAAAATAAAAGCATATATAGTATAAATCTATAAACATTAAGGCGAGTTTATGGTTTCTGTAGCCAATGAAGCAGTAATAGTATTTACTTTTTGCAATACTTCATTTAAAATGAACATTATCATGACCGTGTCAGTTATTTGGCATTGGTACAATATTCTTAAACTTAAAAAAATCGTATCTCAAAAAGAAGACATAGCAGGTTCACAAACTTACTTTAAGTATTTTAAACAGATTCAAACTATCATATTATGAAGTAAAAAAAATGTTGTGGTCTTATATGTATCGTAAACGTAAATGTTAAAATATCGATATTTATGAGTAGCCCCCGTATACTAGCTGCAACGTTCTTACTTACGAAATTATTTTTAAACGTTTAAACTGCATCTAGCTAAACGAATCCACATTTTATAATTATCTTAGTCTATATTGGAATTCTTTTTTTTTTTAATGTGAAATCACCCATGTTTGGCATTTTTCCGAATTTTAAAAGCTGATATCTTAGAAACTAGTCATACAAACCGATTTAAACTTGCACTTTTTTTTAACCTCATTAGGTACTACAACATACCAAAAAATTATCAAATTCCACCGAGATCCAAATTACCAGAGGTTCCGTGCGGGGTCCTTTAATGCTCGATAAAATTTAAATTTAAAATTTGGCCCCCTTCCCCTGAATACGGGTCTATTCCACACTACACCATCACCGCTACTGGAAGCTTCTATCGAAACCAAGTTGCAAAGACACGCTGCACAGTACATAGCTGATGAAATGGGAAAGATAATTGAAAAATACGGACCAAACGAATTCTTAGGGTACATTTCAGATGATGCAAAAAATATGCAACGTGCTGGACTCATACTAAAAGAAAAATATAATATTATTCCATACGGTTGCCTTTTTCATGGTCTCAATTTGTTATGCAATGATTTTCCTAAAATCGATACTATATCGACTCTAATCGATAAAGTTACAGATATTGCAAAATAGATCAGGAAAAAGCAAGAACTTTTACGAACAAAACAAAAAGAAAACGAAAATGTAGAGCCAAATGCAGGTGCTATACAATTGCCTGTAAAAACTCGCTGGTCTTCAATGGTCACCAGTTTAAAAAGTGTATACAGCACTAGGCTCAGTTTACAAGCAGTTGCGGTTAGCCAAGAAGCAACACTAATGATTGATAAATATGTAAAGCAGTGGATATTAGATAACGAAGTATTATGGAGTCAAATTTGCAATCTACTTAACATGTTTGAACCTATTTGCAAATGTTTGAAAATTGTAGAAGGAGATTATGACACTAGTCACTTTGCTGTAAAGGCATTTCGTGATATTAAACGACACAGAGAAATCTGAATTGCTGGAGTTTGCTGACAAAAGAGAAAATTTTGTTTTAAAGCCCATACATTATGCTGCAGAATTACTAAATCCAAAATCACAAGGTTCTGAACTTGATGAAACACAAATTCTTTCAGCCATAGAATGCATACTTAATATATCAACGAATAAACTCAATTTAACGGAGTAAAAAATAATAGGTGAAATAGCCAACTACCGCTGTAGAAGTGCGAAATGATTTGGAAATTACTTTATATGGAAGAGTAGTTTTGATAACCCAGTCTCCTGGTGGAAAGGACTTTGTTCTTCATCTTCATTATCACAAGTGGCGGCACCAATTTTGATGATGCCAGCATCCTCGGCGGCCACAGAACGCAGTTTTAGCGTTTATAGTCATATTCAGTCACAAAAGGGAAACAGACTTACCAATGACAGAGCCACTAAACTACTCTATGTATCCCACAATGAAAACTTGCTGAAGAAAATAGAAAAGGGTGATAGGTCAATTTTTATTTCCGATACAATTGAAGATTTTAAGGAAGTAGACAGGCAAGAAGATGTTATTGAGTGTGATGACACCGATGAAGATATGCCTCTTGCTCGACTTGTTTGTCAAAAATAAGATTTTTTGAACAAGTTTCACCTTTATTTTTATTTTTATTTTTTTTTGAAGAGTAACTTTATTTGTGTTCATGTGTAAGCATTCTGTGTTTTGTTATGTTTTTTATATATAAATATTCCTTTTTTTCTTATTTTTTTTAGTGTTTTATATAATTATAATACCCATTTCCAATATTTCCATGTATTTCCAATAATTCCATATATTTCCAATGTTTCAGGAAATATTTCCGGATATGTTTCCGGACATTTTACAACACTATCTGGCACCTCAAAACGATCTCTATAAGGCGTTTTCTTTCTAGATTTAGTTCACTCTTTTAAAAGGTCATATAATTAGACAAGGTATAAAATACCTACCAATCTAATAAAAACAATGTTTTGTTGAATTTTCTATAAATAATTTAACAAACTTGAAGCCAGAAATTGTTTTTCTTTTTTGAATTTGATATATTATTGCATTTATTGCTCTCATTGGAATGGTATCGTTATTGCTCTTAATCTGTTGTTTTATAATAATTGAATTTTTGTTATTTCACAAGTTTGTTTAAATAATTTCTGTAGCTTTTATATTCCCTATCTAAAATTATTACCGATTTTTTTTAAATTTATCCCTATGTTTAATTGATACAACTAATCCGGCAGTAATTCATTCTTTTAGTTTTTTATGTTTATAATTTTTGAGTAAATTATTGTGGATAATTTAGAATTCATGGAGAGAGCTTTCAAATATCACTAGGAACTACCTTTGTAATTGTTTTTGTAAATTGCGCACCTTAAAGTACCCTCAAGATGTGATGCGAATCCTTGACTTACGGATCAGATAACACTTAAATTTAGAGTGGCGTTGCCGAAGGAAAAGTGAATTAATTTAATCTTATTTTTTTTTGCAAAATCTACTATAATATATAATTATTATAAAAAAATAGAGTGCAGGTTGTTACAAAATGGAATTTAGACTTGTCACCTGTTTAATATTTTTCTATCAATTTTTCTGATTTGTAAAAAATTGCATATAATCTCCAATAGTTTAGTAAAAAATCACTTTTCTAATTACAAAAATAAAAAGTCAAAGTAAGTGATAAAATCAACAAACCCTAACCTATTTATTCTAATGGTAATATTATCGTTCCTCAAATATTGCATAAAGTTTTCTCAAAATAACATGTGAAATCAGGCAGTTTTATTGACAACGTACAAGATTTAATTGTATGTATAAGTTAAACTTGATGGCGCAATATACCATTAGATCTCATAAAAAAACGTTCTTCATTCATTGTGTCATTTAATACACATTTTAACAAGTTTATGTTAAATAAATATAATTGTCATTAAATTTGTTTTTAAAATATCATGACGAACTACATTTGTTTTAGAAATATTTACAACTTTAATTATTGCAGATTTTTTTTACGACCGCCCTAAAGCTCGAAGCGAATCCTTGACTTACGCATGAAATAAAACTTAAATTTAGAGTGGCGTTGCAGAAGGAAAAGTGAAGTAATTTAATTTTAAAACTATTTTTTTTTGGGCAAAAACTGGGATTATATATTATTATTATTATTATTATTATTATTATAAAAAAATAGAATGCAAAATGCAATTTAGACTTGTCACCAGTTTAATACTTTTCTATCGATTTTTCTAATTCGTAAAAACAACACATAATCTCCCATCGTTAAATGAAAAAATAACTTTTGTAACTATAAAAATGAAAAAATAAAGAAGTGGTCAAAATACGTAATATAATCAACAAACCCTGAACTATTTATTCCAATGGTAATATTTTTATTGGTCAAATCTTGCATAAGGCCGAAGTCTCCTTAAAATAACAAGTTATATTTGTATAATTTAAATTTTATTATTTATTTATTAGATCTAATAAAAAATCGTTCTTCATTCATTGTGTCCATTTAATATACATTTTAACAAGTTGATGTTAAATAAATCTAATTGTTTTTAAATTATCACGATGAACTAACTACCTTTGTTTTAAAAAAATTGGCACCTTTAATTATTGAATAATTTTTTATGATCGCCCTGAAGATGTGAAGCGAGACCTTGACTTTTCGTTTACATGACACAAGACATAAGATCGTAAAAGCCCATTATTAAAATTCAAAACTTATCGAATATCTAAAACTCATACCCCTACATATTATAATAATTAGAAAATAGTATTCGCGTATACATAAAAAACGTACACAAACAAATAAACGGTACGACGACCGTACGATCCGTAGGTGGTCTATCGCATATCGGACCGACGCGGATGGTACTACCCAAATGAAGAACCAAGCGCCAACCGATGAATTGGGGAAGCGTCAATGTGATGTTGCATCTGAATATAAAAGGGATTTTGCTCTTCCATTCTTTTAGTTAGCTTTTAGATTCACTATCATTAAAATACGAGCTTTTGGTGACACACTTTAGGCAGGTAACACACATACACATACACAGATTACATGATGGATATTTTGAAAAAAATATGTGCAGTGCAAAAGCTGTGAAAATTGATGAGTGTCGTTTTTTGGATTATGATGTGCTTCATTTAGTGATTATTTTATTAATTATATTTTCCTAGCGATGTATTGTAAGTAGCATCTATTTTTTTGCTGGTGACAGTTAATAATGTTGATACAAAATAATCTACTTATATTTGAAAACATCTAACAATTTTATAGTATCTGTAGGATTCGTAAAAGATCCTGAACTTTTGATGTTGAACTGAAATAAATATTACTCTGCTCTGCAGCAGTAGCATCACTTTCTGGTCTGACTAACAGATTTTTTTTGCCTGAAAAACTATTCTCACTTAATGTGCATTTCTATTCATTTCAACGTCTCAATTGATTTGAACTTTTCTTGTGTTGGTTAACTTTTGAAAATCTTTTTATGTGGATATGATACTCAAACCAATGAGAAACATTTATTTCGCAATAAAACAGGATATTTATTGACCAAAAATAGTAACATTTGTAGTATTATAGTTGACTCAAAAATGTATTTTAGTGTTAATGACAACTGTCAATCGAATATAATTTTGGAGTTGAACTTTGATGTGGATGTAAATCTAGATTAACCACTACAATTAATAATGTAGCGAATTGGCGTAATCTGAACTTCCTTATAGTAATCTAGTCTAATCATAAATCTTCCTCCTTTGATTATCGGTTCTAAAATAAACTTATTAAAATTAATGCGTATAAATGAAAAGGACATATAACATCATACCACATTTAAGAATAGAAAAATGATGGTCTATAAGCGGTGTAAGCAATAGCACTTACATCCACGTTTCAGCCAAGTAATGGAATCAGTATCAGTATTAAGGCAATCATATGCCGGTATCCAGGTCGGATGGATATCCTGTGCCATAAATGCGATGTTACAAATTTCCCAGTCCAGTGTGGACTGGGAAGTGTGTAACTGTGGATTCTGGTTGGGAGCCCGCGATAAAATATAGATTCTGTCCAATTCCGGCCTCTAGCTTAAGGGAGATGCATATTTGAAATAGACGCACACACCAATGCATCAGTTTCTCGATAATTTGTAGATTTAAATATTTAATTATTCGTTGAAAATTATATCATAAATATTTGTAATTAATTTGGGTTGAAAATAAACTGTTGTCAGTTTTATGAATCTGCATCTGAATAGTAGAGAAATTTGACTGTTGAGTTTGTTGCATTTTTGGCTTTCAAACTTACTATCATTAAAACATCAGCTGTTGATTAGACTAGGTAGGTATCTAGGTAATCTAAAAATAATTATTTTAATTTATTCCTCTAAAATTTAGGATATTTGTCAGTTCTGATTTCTGGTCAATACTTTAACATGTTCTAATTAAATCTTGCATTGCTTTAATAAAAAAAAAAATATATGTGCCTCGCCTTTATAGACACACAACTGAAGTGAAACTTCTGAAAGAAATATTAGGAATTGAGTTTTTATTTTTTCAAGCTTTTTTTCCTCAAATTTGCCCCCGGTTTCGACACTTTTTAATTTTTTTTTCATAAAGCATTTTTTTCATCTCTCTATTTTTGCCGTCCCCGACCTCGTAGCTCAACTCCTTCGTCTTTATTCGCCGAAAACCGCGTTTCTTTAACTTTTTGTTTATTAATTTCTTTTTTTTATTTCGTTTTATAATACTTTTATTAACTTTCCGAACAATTTTTTACGTTTTTTTTCAATTTTTTCTCACATTTTCTAAAAATTTTAAGTTTCCGGGGGGGTAGGGGGTATAATTCCCTCCCCTCACTGATGCCCCCGGTAAGCGGGGTCATCGCTGCCATATTTCTGATCCTAGGTTCTGTTGCAGAGATATCGTAAAAAACGGATTTCCCCCAAAATCCCCTCTTAAATTACAGCCTCGGTCAGAGGTCAAAGGTAGCCCCCCATCAGGCGCACCTACCATACAAATTTCGAACCCGTAGCTCTTCCCCATCTCCCGAAATTAATTATTTTAGTTTTTCCTTCTCCCCCCTCTCCTGGCCAAACGGGTAGGGGCAGGATTAGGGGGTCCAGTTTTCGTCCAGGATCCTCATTTTACCCCGGCTACATGTCCTGAAAATTTCAGCTTTCTAGCTATACTGGAACATGCTTCATTAAAGTGTTTCACGTTGATTTCCGTTTCATATAATTTTCATTTATTCCGGACTTACCCTAGCTAAAGAAGTTTCACTTTAAATAGTTATGTACTGCTAAAACACTAATTATTAATTGATGACTCTACAAAATCAAAACTATCAGCTTAAACACCAATGGACAACGTGCCTTTAATCATTCAACAACTAACTTTCGCTGTTTCTCTATAAGTTCATTACAAAACAAGTGTTCAAAAGCAATTTTTGGCATTCTGTACTCGTGGCCATTGGAAACTAAACATATTTGGAAATTACCCTAAAATATTAATGACATTATTACAAACTTTAATGTCAAATCAAGGTCCTGAGCCGTCGAAAATTATCGCAGGAAAACAGGCTCTTCGCGATGCATTCAGACACTATTTTCCTTTTCGTAGAAGCATTGATGGTTTGCATTTTATGACATTTTACATGTTAATCCCTTTTCCCCAAATCATGTTCTGGCTACACACTCTTAGATTTTATGTATTTTACCGGATATCTGGTCAGCGACCTCAAATGGATTGAGCCAGAAAAACTAACATTGACTTAGAGGGTAACAATTTCAAAACTTATGATGGCAATATTTTCTACAGTAAGGCGAGAGAATTGTTTGATCAAAATTATTCATCCACCAGTGGATTACCAGAATAGGTACAATTGAGTGGCCGCCAAAATTACCAAACCTTACCCCTCTGGATTTTTTTTTACGAGTTTATATTATTGAATCACTAGTTAACAAAAAACAGAAATGGGCCAGAAAGAAACATTTTTCAGAAAGTTAGGGAAGAATTTGTAAATAAACTTTATTTCTGTTTGGAACAAAATTCTGAGCACTTAATAAAATAGTTTAAAAAAGAGCAGTGGCGTAGCTACCGGGTGGGCATGGGGGGGCAAGGCCCCTCGGCGCCAAGAGAATTTAGGCGCCGCGCCGCTCCGATTTTATAAATATGCTAATGCTAACAATGCTCATGAGCTTAACTGAGTTTTTGAATTAATTACATTATAATACAATCAAAGATCAAAGACCAAAATATGTATTAAACTTTTTATCCAACCAATACATTCTGTATCACGGTATTTATTATTTATTCTACGTGGAATGAAAATGAAATATCGCGGCGCAGCGGCATTTAGTGCATGCAACTTTGTAAAAAATCTGCGTAAAGCCTAGTTCTTTAGCCTAGTTCTCAGAGCTTCGACTGTCGCCCGCGACAATCCCCACTCCTTGCCTTTTCAATGTCGAGCGTCACGATGATGTCAACATTCTGTCATTTTACACAATATCTCCAATGAAAATTAAGTGGTTGATTTAAACCAACTGCAGCGACAACAAACCGGCGACACTGTGAAGGGGGTTAAGGGTTCTGACGTTCCTTGTCTCCTATTGACCAGATAGACTTTTAGTTGGCGACAGTCTAAGAACTAGGCTTAAGGCGGCATGCGACTTCACAGACAAAAAAATGGTGTGTGCTTAAGACTACACGATAGAAGTGAAAACTTCAACAAGCCCGGTCATCGTTTGTCAGAATTTCGATCCGAGCCTACGTTGCAGACATACGGGCGAAAAACGGTTTTCCCCCCATAATCCTCCTTTAAATTAGAGCCCCGGTCCCCCCCGTATGGTCTAAGGTGACCATAAAAATTTCAACTCCATACCTCTTCCCGTTCTCCTGATATTAATTATTTAAGTTTTTCCTTCTTCCCCCTCTCCGGGCCAAAGGGAGAGTGGGACGAGGTCCCGTTTACGTCTAGGAACTTCTTTTTACCACGGCTAGCTACAGCCCTCTACCTATACGGTAACATGCCATACATATCCAAGCGTGACGCGTGATGCGTGACGGTCTTACAGAATTCAATGTTCAGGAAAAAACGCAAAACGCGCCTAAAGAAGTTTTCACTTCAAAAATTCCGATAATCTCGGTAAAAAAGTATGTGTTTTTTGGAGTTTCTTACTTAAGAAGTACCATTAGCCAGACAAGGCTAAATAGCCTAGCAATAATAAGCAATGAAAATGAATTTGCCCAAAAAATTAATTTTGATCAAATAATCGATCAATTTTCGTCGATTAAAAACCGAAGAAAAACTTAATTTTAATTAAGTTTGCAGATTTTAAGTTTACGTTTATATTTAAATATGTATGTACCTGCTGGTTGGTGGCCGTTTTCGTCCAGGATCTTCTGTTTACGCCATACATATACGAGCGTGATGGCTCCTAGCGTGACGCGTGACGGTTTTACCGAATTCAATACCCAGAGGAAAAAACGCAAACGCGCCTAAAGAAGTTTTCACTTCAAAAATATACGTTTAATATTATGATGTATTATTTTTTGACTAATTTGCGTATTACACAAAATATAGGTTTTTTTTAGGCGCCAGCGGATAGGTTTGCCCCCCGGCGCCGACATTTCTAGCTACGCCACTGAAAAAGAGCAAGTATTTACGTAATTGCAAAAAATAGAGAATTTTAAAATTAAAATAGTTAAGTGTTAAGTGTTTTAATTTAGGTTTGGGATCCTTTTTCATGATTTACGTTTATTTTCTAATTTGTTGGTATCCCTGCGCAGCATTTTTGATAAGCCTTCCAGAGAGGTGTCACAAGTGAGGTAGTGCCATTTAAGATTTTAAAGTGGATGAGGGTGGTTTGTAACATGTCTCATTTCTAATCTCCCCGGTTTTTGTAAAAGTTAAATTTTTCGTTTTTTTTTTTTAATATCTTCTTTAGTATAGAAAATATAACTATTGTAAATTTTCAAATTGTCACCCTGTATAAAATATTCAAGCGAGTGCAGTCGCGAGCAAATAATACTTCATCCTTAACTTTCGATGTGAAACAACGATCTTATAAACAGCCTGAGAATTGACAGTAACAATGAAAAAAATAAGCTTTGTCTTACACCTAAAAATCGTACGATAAGTTTTAATTAACATAAGCGGTCATGAAAATGTTTAAATGAACTGAATACAAAACAAAGAAGAAATACGTTTTCGTCTGAACATTTTACATAATTAATTAACTTACAGCTGTTGAATTGTTAGCTGGTTAGGTGGATGGGTATAACAATAAAACGATTGAATGAATTTTCACGTAGTAACTATCATAACATAATATTTTTTTGTATTTTAACTAGTAAAATTACGTGTTTATGCGCGTGATTACTTAACAACAAAATTATTCCGGATTTTCATAGGCCCCCAAGGCCCAGAAGGGGTAATGACTATTGGTTTAAGTTTTAAAACGTTTTTCCATTGCGCAAGATGGTTATCGGAAAAAAGAGTTTTCTTAAAGAGCATGATTCATCATGTATCATCATCGATGTCCATTTATTTTCTTCCTGTTTCTGTTTCATGAGGATTGATGATGATTGGGCCACTTTTATCATTACGTGATAGTCTGTATTTTGCCGATTTTCCGAGCCCAGACATTTTTGAACCCATTTCAACTGTTTTTGCAACGCCGGTCGTTGGGTTTTGGTGTTTAGGGTCAATGCAGACGTTAAGAATAACAACTTTTTTATTTATAGACAGACGATTTTTATTAACACTTTTCACAGCAACAAAACCTGAGACGCTAGCTGTTTTCACGAACAAACTATTTCTCTTCTCACCAGAAGATAACTAGATATTAATATAAGCAGGTATGAGCGCAATAATATTTATACAAAACAAAAAAATCAGTACTACGCCTATGTAATAGCCGAAACAAAGTTGTAAAATTAGACTTTTCTCGGCTTCTCGGATATTTTATTACTTTCTCTAATTTTGAAACAAACTTTATAGAAAATTGCATGTTTAAGACATTTATTATTAACACGATTATCCCGAAATATACTCTCCGATCTAAACCTGTTTTCTTATTCCTTGTCTTATAATTAGCGTTTTAGGTTTATATTTTTATATGCCTCTTCGATTTTTATTTTCTATCACTGCCTATCATTGAATTAAATCGATTTAGATTGATGATTGTCCTGGATAGATGCGTCGTTAACCTTTTGATTTATTTGATATAATAATTGTTATAATAGTGTCCTCTATCATCTTTTTTAAGTTAATTTTCAATCAATTCTTAGATTCGATACACCGACAAGTAAACTGGTGGCCCCCCTTTTCCATTTTTACTTTACTCTTATAACAAAAATGGTATATAGGATTATAGATATTTACAAACACTTTTTGGAGCGTATAACCCAACTTTGGAAATATATTAAGTGCTATACAGAAAATATTTTAAAAATTTTGTCTATACAGAAAAGATTAAAAAAACTAAATATTTTGATTCTACGTAAACTTCTAAACATATCTTATTCAACGGTGTTTGAAATATTCGCATCTGAAATTTAATTTATTAATAAGGCGTACCTCGTATATTTTAAATATCGGTACGCACAAAAGGTATAATTGCTAAACTGTTTTTACCATTTATGCTTAATAATCTTTACTACTTAAGGAGTTTTCCGGATACCACTTTCCTTACCTTCAAATTGACCCATTCTTTTCCTAGTAGGAATCATGCCTTACCAAAAGCTTTCGAGTAAAAACTTGTGTCTTCCGGTGAGGTAAAGTACACCCCCGGAGACCATGATACAAGGAAAAATTCTTTGTATCATGCCCGGAGACCATAAAGCTAATATAAGAAATTAAGTTTATTTAAATCAAAAAAGATGATATGGAGTTTTAGGATTACTATATATATTATTTAATATAACAAAATTCAAATATAGTAAATTCCAGATTATCACTTTATCTTTTTTATATTTTTATATATATACTTTCATATTTTTTGGATAATATTTTGACGTGTTGTTTATTTGTATTTTAATTTTTGCGGTTTTATTACAATATAATGACCCTCAGGAATAAATAACCATTGCCTTTTATTTATTTAAAAAAAAGATAATGCATTTCCTTGGTACCTTTCGATAAAAAAATTGTCAGCAATTGACGAAGCGATTAAAAGAGACGAATTTATCATAATCTCGTTGAAGTTAAAACACTAGAATTAAAGATGCCTCCAGGTTCCAAAGGTAATGTTTTTTTACTCTTATACTTTAATTATTAGACTTTTTGCTACCTGTACTTTAATGAGATCTATTAAGATACAGTTTATAACCATTCAAAATACATATTATTCGTTCAATTCAAATCAAATTCACATGTAATTGCTATTAAGACACTCGCAATAACTCGCATTCATTACGACACTCGCCTACGGTTTGGGTCGTAATTCTCATACTTGTATCTTAATAGCTATCATTCAATGCTCAATGCATAATACACTATTTTCTGCTCCGATAATTTAATTGATTTTTTAGACATTCACTACCTGTATTCATTCATTAGGTTACAGATTTTTCATTAAGATACGAGTTTATAACCGATCAAAATGCAACATTATTCGATCAATATCAAAGATTGCCATGACTATGACATTTAAAAATTGATCAATTTTGACAGTTAATAGTTACTCAGTACATTTCGAAAGCTAAAGTACTTATTTTCCTTTACTGGTCGTAGATTAAATAGCGTTCAACTTACATTTAACGGCATTTAAGACACTCACATATATTACGACACTCTCTTATGGCTCGGGTCCTAATTTGCATACTCGTGTCTTAACAGATGTCATTAAAAGCTCATTTTCAGATTAAGCTATAATTTAATTGGTTTATTAGACATTCACTACCTTTACTTTAATGGGGTTCATTAAGTTACAGACCCATTAAGATACGGGTTTATAACCAGTCAAAATGCAACATCACAACAATATTCCGACAATATCAAAGATTGTCACGACCATGGTATATAAAAATTGATCAATTATGGCAGCACATAGTTATTTACTCAGTACATTTTGAAAGCTAAAGTACTTATTTTTTTTTATTGTGACTGGTCATAAATAAAATAGGGTATGCAACTTATATTTAATGATATTTAAGACACTCGCATATATTACAACACTCTCCTAGGGTTCGGGTCCTATTTTTCATAATTGTGTCTCAATGGCTCTCATTAAAAGTTCATTGTTTAATATACTATATTTTAATTCTATAATTTAATTGATTTATTAGATATTCACTACCTGTACTTTAATGAGATTCATTAAATAACAGATTTTTCATTAACATACGAGTCTATAGCCAATCAAAATTCAACATCACAACAATATTTGGTCAATATTAAATATTGCCATGACCATGGCATTTAAATTTCATCAATTTTGACAGTTTATAGTTTACTATTTTATTTAATAAATAAATATTTTTCTTTATTATGACTGGCCGTAGATAAAATAGTGTATACAACTCACATTTAATGGCTTTTAAGGCACTAGTATTCATTGCGACACTCTATTACGACTCGGGTCGTATATTTCATGCTCGTGTCTTAATAGCTGTCATTAAGGGCTCATTGCAAATATACTATTTTTTACTCGTATACATTAATTGGTTTATGACTTTGCCTACCCCTACTTTAATGAAATTCATTAGATACAGACATTTTATGAAGACACAAGTTTATAACACGAGCTTATAACTAATCAAAACGGAACATCACAGCGATATCCGGTCATGTCAAAGATTGTTATGACCATGATATTTATAGTTATCAATTTTGACAGTTCATAGTTACTATTACAAGCTTTTATTTACTTTCACCTGTGGGTCTGTCTGTCTGTAATCAAATCTTGCAAGCTGAATTAGAACTACTTCTAAATGTCCGATTGACTTGAAATTTGGTACACGTTTATAGTTCCGATGACAATACAATATTATAATGTTGTTAAGTTCATACCTCCCCCCCTTTCGGGGGTAGGGGGGCAGGTACTGCTTAAAGTATGTACGATTTCGATTAAAATTGGTATATGGGGGTTTTTGGGGACAATGAATATGAATTTTCTATCAGATTTTGAAAATTCAAAATGGCGGATTCAACATGGCCGATACTGGTCTAAATGTTGCAAGTCAATTTTAGCTGACTTCTACATATCCAATTGGCTTCAAATTTGGTATACGTTTGTAGTTCAGATGAAAATATAAAACTATGGTCTTGCTTATACTCCCCCCCCTCCCTCCAAGGGTAGGGCAGGGGGGCACAACTTAAAGTATGTCCGATTTCGTTTAAAATTGGTATATGGGGGTTTTTGGGGACAGGGAATTTGAATTTTTTATCAGATTTTGAAAATTTATAATGGCGGATTCAACATGGCCGATTTTGGGTTAAATGTTGCAAGTCAATTTTAGCTGACTTCTACATATCGAATTGGCTTCAAATTTGGGATGCGTTTGTAGTTCAAATGAAAATATAAAACTATGGTGTTGCCATTGTTTATTCTTATGAAGACAGTGGTGTTGCTTACACTTCCCACCTGCCTTTAAATCTTAGTGCTGAAGGCACTACTTAAAGAATGTCCGATTTAGTTTAAAATTGGTATTAGGTGGGTTTTAGGGACAAGGAATATAATTTTTTTATCAGATATTGAAAATCTAAATGGCGGATTCAAAATGGCTTTTATTATATACTACGAATCTAAGTTTTATAAATAAATATATAATATTTACTAAATCTGTGATTTTGCTATACCATAATACCTACTAAAAAGTAAAAAATAAATAAAAGAAAAAAAAAAATTTAAAACAAGCTTTTATTTAAATGCACTAAAAAGAAAAAAATAAAAATTTGAAGTAAATCAAACCCATTATTTTGTTACATTAAACATTTTTATATGATATAAAAGCTTGTCGCGAGAAATTTAAACAGAAAAATCTCGCGACAAGTTTTATATCATATAAAAATGTTTAATGTAACAAAATAATGGGTTTGATTTACTTCAAATTTTTGTTTTCTTCTTTTTAGTGCATTTAAATAAAAGCTTGTTTTTAATTTTTTTTTTTACTTTTATTTATTTACTTAATAAATTTTGAAAGCTATAGTATTTTTTATTATTATTATGACTGGTCCGTAGAAAAATATCGCATAATTTCATATTTTATGGCTTTAAGACACTTGCAATCATTAATAGCTATCATCAAAGAAAATAATAGCTACGCAACGTAGCTATTATTTTCTTTGCTATCATGCTCTTTCCACAATATAATATTTAATATTCGATATTTTGCTCACCTGAATATAATATTACACATTTATATTTTTAATAAGAATATTAATTTCTATGCACCCTAAACACCCTGAATCTGCTCATCATATTAAATATTAAATCTGTTCGTGTTTGCGTTATTACGTCCCTCTAGTCGTATAATCACTAATTATTTACATCAGCTGTTTCTGGTTTGTTATTTCGTGTCGTTGTTAGTCCATTAGCAAATTCTTCTTAGTTTTATAGTTAGAGGCATTTTTTGTCATTGTTATTGGTATTTCCTTTCATTTTCTCAGATTTTCCTCTTCTCAACATTTTCGCGCCTTTCTGATTGATGATTGCACCCTAAACACCATGAGCCTCATCTTATTAAATATTAAATATTATTGGTTGTTTGTGTTTGCGTCATTACGTCCCTCGAGTCGTATATTCAGTAATTATTTACAGCAGTTGTTTTTGGCTTGTTATTTCGTGCTCTTCTTCGTACATTAGCAAAATCTTCTTCTTTTTATAGTTACGGGCATTTTGTGTTATTGTTATTGGTATTTCCTTTCATTTTCTCCGATTTTCTTCTACGCAACATTTTCGTACCTTTCTGATTGATGATTGCACCCTAAACACCATGAGCCTGCTCATCTTATTAAATATTAAATCTTATAGGTTGTTTGTGTTTGCGTCATTACGTCCCTCGAGTCGTATAATCAGTAATTATTTACAGCAGTTATTTCTGGCTTGTTAATTCGTGTCCTTCTTCGTCCATTAGCAAAATCGTCTGAGTTTTATACTTAGAGGCATATTTTTGTTATTGTTATTGGTATTTCTTTTCATTTTCTCAGATTTTCTCCTCAACATTTTCGTATTTTTCTCATTGATGATTGCACCCTAAACACCATGAATCTGCTCATCTTATTAAATATTAAATCTTATTGGTTGTTTGTGTTTGCGTCATTATGTCCCTCGAGTCGTGTAATCAGTAATTTTATTTTCAGCAGTTGTTAATTGCTTGTTATTTCGTGTCTTTCTTCGTCTATTAGCAAAATCATCTTAGTTTGATAGTTAGAGGTATTTCTTGTTGTTGTTATTGATACTCCCTTTCATTTTCTCAGATTTTCTTCTTATGAGTTTAAAGGGTTTTGCTGTGCTCCCGTGTGTTTCTTCGATTCACTATATTATTTTGTTCTCGAAAGCCATGAAATAATAACCTTTAGGTTCTTAAAATGTTCAATAAAAATTCGGACAATAAAATTGTTTGTTTTGTAAAAATGTCAGCATGTGGTAATAAATATCTGTATGGTCTATATTTTATGATATTATCATTACGCCAAAAAGTTTGGAAATATTAATGATTGAAGGGTAATATCAATTTTCAAACCTACGAAAGCGTAGAGCTGCCATGCCAACATTGAAAAATATTTTCAGGAAAACTTACACTTTTTCTATAAATTCACACTTTTTCTGTCAATTTAAATTTTTTCTACAGATTTCTACCATTAGCGTCTATGCACACCGATTTTGAGCCTTTTCAAAGTTGACATTCTTGTTTTATTTTTGATTTTGGACATGCCTTGAGTTAGTTTGGGTTAGTTTTCTTTGGTTGCGCACCCGAAGCGAGCGGAGGGCAATGCTTGAAGTGATATATTAGAATGATAACACTGCGCTGCTGCTAAACGCACAGGTCCGAAATGTGTAAATTACCTCCGCATTTAGCAGCAGCGCAGTGTTATCGTCGTAATATATCACTTCAAGCGTGGCCCTCCGCTCGCTTTGCTCGCTCCGGGGGCACAACCAAACAAAACTAGCCCAAACTACCTCAATGCGTGCCCAAAATCAAGAATGAAACAACTTTGAAAAAAA
>MU182149.1:49354-72241 GCA_016904865.1 Pissodes strobi
TTTAACAAAATAGCTAAGTAATATTTAGAAACCCATATTTTCAGCTGCTCTTTGGGACTGCCGCAAAAATTAAGTTAAAAAGTTTATTAAAAAAGCAAATAGCTAAGGCCATACAAGTGAAGGAAATCTAACATAGTTATTACTTCCCACATTAGTGCGCCAGGGAATTGCTAACCTCCTGCACGCTCGTAGAAGAAATCCTACTTTGAACTGCGAAATTAATCAATAATGTTTTGAATATCACACATTTGTTAAAGCTATACTTATATTAACACATTCAAAACACTGATTAATTTAACAAGCGATTAAAGTGACTAATCATAATTGAAGATAGTGACCCTTAGCGGTATGTAATCCAAATAATATAAGCTCAAATAAACCGCAGTATTACTCTCAATATGAGCAATTAAAATATTGTAACTACGCTGCAAAAATTAAACTTAAACTAATAATCATTCAAATTTCAGAATACGTGATTAATTCAAACTTCATGACTTTAGATCCGTCAAGAAAACGGTGTTGCGTGCAATGTTATTTTTTGGTCAAGTTCAATTGTAATGAACAAAAATCGTTTCCAACGACCACGGGTTCTCTTTAATCTCTGATGCTTCACTACGATTATGTCCGATATTTAACCTTAATTTCTTAATTTAGCCAATTTCCAATTCGCTACGATATGTATTTTTTTTTATTTGCAAGAGGGATATGTTTGTTTTATTATCTTCGTGAAATCTCTTGGTCGCATATTATATCGATCTTTCTAAAATTAAATTATTCGTCAATAATGAATAGGGTTTCTAGAGTACGTGATGGTTTGTTAATCTCAGTTAGCTATCTCTAACCGTTAATAGATTTCGCTTGATAACGGTTAAGAACACTATACTAACCGAAAAGTTCTGAAATCAGCCAAAATAAATAAAGACAAGAGAAGTCCGAGAATCTAATTTTCTTCATAGAACCGTATAACAACTGCATTACCTTAAAGAATGAAGTAAAAGTTTCAATTAATTTTTTATGTATGATCACATTTTTGGCGTCTAAAAGTTATGAAATGATTCGTCATTCGAAAGCTTATTATCATACCGATATGGAAAAAGAATTTGAAAATTATGGTAAATAAGAAAATAACATTATGAATGACCATATTATAACAATAAATACCTAAAGCTGTAAATTTACATACACTTCATTATACGTCATTTCTAATTTAAATATTTTCATATTTTCACCTACTCATTACACCTGAATAGTTATTATTTATAGGAACTAGATTGATTTTTGGGCAAAGTGCCACGAGGGGTATTAAAAATTTACGACATTTCGGCAAAAAATCAGGTTGAAATTATATTTGGGTTAGTTTGGGCTAAATGAAATTCATTTCGAAATTGACCTGAAAAACAAAATGTTAGTTTTGTTAAGCTCGTGTGTCAAATCAAGACGTGCGTCTAATAAACCAAACATTTTCAATTGAATTTGTATATTTGAAGCATGAATATTTCAACTGAACCACACGTATTTTCGAAATCGGGAAAAATATTTTTTTATTCTAGTGTGAAATATATCAATTAAAAAAATGAGGTTGGTGCTTAAGAACCGGTATTAAAAACTAAATAAAATAAAAAAAAAAAAGTTTTTTGGAGATGCCGGGCTTTGATCCCCGTACCCTTGCTTGCTAAACGAGCGTTCTACCATCTGAGCTACGCCACCGATGAAAATACACGCGTCAAAACTGAATATAAGTATATAAGCCGGTATAATACATATTTATTGTAAATTTAGCAGTTAGGTTGATGACTAATCGAATTAACATATTACAGTGACTGGCAAGATGTACAGGGTAGTACAAATAAAACTTTAAATGTTTTATGTCTCTTCTTAGTATCGAAACTTGAAAATCCCTATTGAACTGTTCTAGTGACTTTTTCGCCCCTAAAACGAGTCAACATAATCCCTTTTTCGAAAATATATACACCAAATAAATTCTCTTCAGTAGGGGAAGACCGTCAAAAAGAGTATGTTCAGAACATTTTACAAAAATCATTTATTTTTTCGATAGTTTCGTGCATTAGCAAAATTTCTTTAAATCGCACATTTGACGCAACAACTCGGAAAATCTGATCGCCAACAACAATTTACGGCCTGCGGCCTCTAAGTGTTGCCCAAAAACGCGCCAAATCTTAAATTTCTACTCGCCGCGGTTTTTGAGAAAAAAGAACTTGACGCCGATTTTACCAAATACCCAGTTTCATTCTCTACCCAGGAAAAAGTGTGCTGAACGCAACCGAAAAAAATACTAAACGCTTTCTCGCTCCACTGACTGTTACTCTCTCTCTCTCTCGAGCCGACTTTACTCTAATGGGCGTTAAAGATTCAAGCGTGACGGCTCAGTCATATTCACCACCAAGGAAAAAGTGTGCTAAATGCGCCAATAGGTTTGCATGCTAAGCGAGCGCTCTACCATCTGAGCTACGGCTCCATTGAAACGCGTATCTCAAAAGTGAATATAAGTATACAGACCGGCATAATTACATATCGTAGGCCTAATCTGCAAAACCTGCAAGTCCAAAAATCAGAATTTTGCAGGAGAGACAAAAAACGTTTATAGCATCTGTACTTCGTAATGTGTAATGGAGGTCTTATCGTTGTCATTTCGATAAGGCATGGACTTAGGGTTTAACAAATTTGGAAGCAAGAAATTACATACTTTTTTGGAGTTACTGAAATTTCTTTCACGGATTTGAAAAACTCTGGACTGGCAGACTAGGCAGACGATATTTATTTTAATACTTTAGGGCTACTGGGTGAGATTAGTAGACAGTATAATTCCCATACAAACAGACATCACTATAAGCAATATAAAAGAGAATATAGAAAAGCAATCCGTAAAGCTAAAATTGCTGCAAATGATAATCGTATTAGTTCTTCTAGTAATCCTATTAAGAGCATGTGGCAAATTATTAACAAAAACATTGGTAACAGCAAGAAAAATATTCAGTCTGATAATCTTACGTGTGATGATTGTAATAATTATTTTTTGAGCATTGCTCATAAACTTGTACAGGGTATACCGCAGTCGGGTACTGATCCTTTGGATAATCTAAGAAATATTTCTGTTCCAAATAATTTTTCCTTCTCGGAAGTAAGCTTCAATGAAGTTAGAGATATAATAAATAAACTTAAAAATAAGGACAGCCGCGATATATATGGCTTAAATGTTAAAATAATAAAATCTGTAAAAAATCTGATTCTGGTGCCCATCACAAAACTTGTTAATTTTTGTATCAGACAGGGAACATTTCCAGAGTGTATGAAGAGGGCTCTAGTGATTCCTTTGTTTAAAAAGGGTAGTAAAGAGGAAGCGGAGAATTATCGACCTATATCATTGCTACCTATACTATCTAAGATCTTTGAAAAGTGCATGTCTCAGCAAATAATACATTTTTTTGAAGGCAATAATCTATTTAATGAGAATCAGTTTGGATTTAGAAAAAACAAAAACACAGTTCAGGGAATTCTTAATCTGATATCTGATATTATGGATGCATTTGATAGACAGTGCTATGATACAGTTCTGCTTTGTGACCTTAGCAAGGCTTTCGACTGTGTCGACCATGGGATCCTTTTACGGAAGTTGAAAGCCTACAGATTTAGTAATGAGAGTCTTAAATTATTGAAATCCTATCTAACAGGAAGGTGGCAGGCTGTGCGGTACGGTGGTGTGACGTCTGCAAAACAGGAGATCAAGATTGGGGTGCCCCAGGGTTCAATTTTGGGACCCATACTTTTCCTTATATATATAAATGACTTGCCATTTATAGATCCAAATGTAAATTACACTCTTTTTGCAGATGACACAACCATCTCTGTTACAGGTGCTACCCTTGAAGCTTCTCTACAGGGTTCCTTGGAGGCACAGCACGTGGCTGAAGAATGGTTTAATTCAAATAAGTTGCTATTAAACAGAAGCAAAACAGAGAGAATAGTGTTTTCATTGAGAGATGTGGGGACTCTGAATGATCATGTGAGTGGCAATAAATTCTTTGGAGTTTACATTGACCCAAAAGTGCAGTGGGGTGTGCATGTTGAAGCTATAGCATCAAAACTAAATAAAGGTATATATCTGCTGCGTCGCCTTGCAGAAAATGTATCCAATCCAGTACTAAGAACAGCCTATTTTGCGGTTTTTCATGCACATCTTTCCTATGCTATACTTGTATGGGAGCATGCATCGGGTGCAAAACGTTTGTTTGGACTACAGCGAAGGGCAGTCAGGGTAGTGAGTGGTCTTGGTTACAGGGATGAATGTAGGGCGGCTTTTGTAGAATTGGGGATACTTACGGTGCCATCTCTGTACATCCTGGAGAATTTGCTTTATATTAAAGCGAATATGCATCTGTTCTCTGCTCATGAAGACATACATGCATATCAGACCAGAAATAAGGGTAATTTGGTATCCGCATACTGGCGGCTGAAGAGATGTCAGGATGGTCCAGGCTACTGGGCAGTAAAATTTTTTAATGTCTTGCCTACAGACATAAAGGATTTGCCATATCTTAAGTTTAAGGAGAAAATTAAACAAATTTTAATGTGTAATGCCTTCTATTCTAACGAAGAGTATTTTAATTATGCTAATGAAAGATAGTTTATATACATTTGTGTACTGTTTTTAATTAAGTTTTTTAAATTTGTTGTAGAGTGACTTTTATATTATAGTTTGTAGTTTTATTATTTGACGTGTGTACATTGCAACCTGTAATTTTAACATGAATAAATAATCTGAATCTGAATCTGAATCTGAATACTTGATTATTATGTTGATAACTTGGCAGTTAAGTAGATGATTATTCGATTTAATATATCACAAAAGCGGACAAGGTGCACAAGGTGATCCAAATAAGACTTTAAATGCCGTATATCTTTGACTACTGACTATTTATCTTCCTCTCTCTCTCTCGCTTGGCTGAAGTTGACCCGAGCGTGACGACTCAGCCTCATTCTCATTCAATACCCAGGAAAAGTGTGCTGGACGGGCCTAAAGAAGTTTTAAGTAAGAAGTATAAGCAATTAATGCGGCTTATTTCTTATAATAAACTCTGTAGATGGGCATTAAAATTAAATGAATAGCTTGTTCAATCAGTTTGACTTGGTCTAGTCTCTGAAGTTAGGGTATTTGGGGTGAATTGTTTTGAATTGTAGCCCACCTCGTAAAAATAATAAATCACATCAACAAATTACAGAGTTCTGAAAATCAGACATTGTCCACATTCCTCTGCGCAACATATACGATACATCTCACTAGTGCTTTTAATCATGTAAGTAAAGGATCTGTTAAAAACTACATTATGTATACTATCATTATCAATTATTTACAGACACAGCGCGTTTGCACGCGGGGCATTGTCTAAACTTTCATTTTTCACCAACACAAATGGCAATAATTTCATTACGTACAAAACATTTCTGCAATTTAAATAATAGTTTAATGCCGAAATGACTTTACATGCATGAGAATTTCCGAAGGACAATATACTAAATTCTTTGTTAATGTTTTTTTAAGTTAGGTAAAATCTTATTATATAAATTGTTCTTGGCTATATGTATAAATAACGGGTGGCCACAAAAAAAAGGTGGCACAATTAATATCTTGTATAAATCTATAAGGGAAAATTGCCGTTAAATTTTCCGGATAATCGGCAGAAACATCAATTTTACGGCTTTGGAAAATATTGGCTTGACAGTAAAATATCGTAAGTATAGTGATTGTAATATTTGAAGAAGATATCGCTCGTTGGGAATTTTCCTAAGCATACTGCCACATTAGTAATCGAAAGCCGCTTGAAAAAATAACGCTCCCAGGCTCTCAGAAGTCCATCGTTTGTGAAAAATTCTTAGTATTTGTTTTCTAACCAGCAGTCCATCGTAATTCATGACCATCATCTTCGGTTTTTCTTCTGCTGTGTTTGCATGAAAATAATCATAATATTAATACTTGTTTTAGAATTTCTAAATAATTGACAAATATCATATTTAAAAGTAAAATGAGTTTCATACGAACCTGATGGGTACTGGCACCTATTAATTGTGCATAAAACTAAAAAAGAGCAGCATGATTGAAATTCGATAGTCAAACGGGTAAATAATTATCTCGAGGTATTATAGTTTCCTACTTTCTATATGATTAGTGATCTTCTTACGTTGTTTAACCTTGAGTATCAGATATTCTTGTTACCCGGATGGTACAAATGGTAACTTGTGGGTGTAAGATAACATTTTATCAATTCTGCTAGAAATAAACATAAGCCAATTCGGAACAAAAATTGTTAAAATTACTGTAACAGCCTCTTTATATGCATATTTTATTTTTTCGTTCCTGTACCCTAATTTCGTCACCATCTTTGTCTGTTGTGACAACCACATTCCCATCTTTTGTCTGCCGTATAGATTTGATAATTTTATTTTCGTCCGTATTTTTACCTCTTCCTTTGACTTTTTCTCTTCTTAAAATCATCCTCTTCTTCGACCTTTCTCTTCTTGGATTGTATACTTTTGTAATATGGTTTTGCCTTGTTCGTTATTACGTCTGGTAAGCCATTGTAGCATATGTTATGTATTAGTAGGCTGCATGATGAATCATCATCATTCAGCCACTGCTGAACATAGGCCTCTCTTAATTCTTTCCACTTATTACGTTATATATAAAAAATTGGGAATTATTGGCTACTGATTCTTTGACATTTCCCAACTGGTTTAGTTTTGAAAAAGGAAATCTACTGTAGATACAATAACCCATTTGACTGAGAGGATTGCAAATAATTTTGAGGATAAGATGAGTGGT
Source organism: Pissodes strobi (assembly GCA_016904865.1). Lineage (NCBI taxonomy): Eukaryota > Metazoa > Arthropoda > Insecta > Coleoptera > Curculionidae > Pissodes > Pissodes strobi. The sequence goes on from MU182149.1 coordinate 56,190, forward strand.
GTTTTTTCTAATTTACAAAAAGCATTCAACTGTGTATGTCATGAATATCTGACGGATTTAAAGAATATTTCTAATCTCTCAAACTTGAGTTTGAATTTAACGAAATCCTATCTTAATGAGAGAAAGCAGATGATGGAAGCGGGGAACGTATTCTGGCTATCGGGAATTAACCAGAGATGTATCCCAGGGGTCCGTTCTCATCCCTATATTATTTCTACTCTACGTAAATAGAATTGATGAGTCCCTTCTGGAATCTGGCCTTGCCCTCTTCGCGGATGACACGTCTATGCTTGTTCCAACGAGATATTGAATGACCTGTAAAATGATCTTTTACAGACACAGTCGAGACTAGGATCGTGTTTCTTAAGTATGGTAAAAATGACTTAAAAGACAGACCAGACATCGAATTTAAAAACAAATTATGGCATTTTAAAAAGCTGAAAAAAATACCACAGAAAAGTTCATTTATTTCTCAGAAACTAAAAAAGTAAAGCTACAAATAAATCAAATCTGAATTCGAAAAAATCGGGTTTTTTCGAATATCTTCGGAAGTATTCGAAATATTTTAATTTTCAAAACGAGGCCCTGTTAAGCACTAGGTTGTGCAACTTTGCCACCATTTAAACGTCTTCGCATCTCTTACGGTTTTCAAGATTTCGATACATTTATTTCAATTAATGGCACCCTGTATATATACATATTTTTTTGTCACAAATGTTAGACAATTTTTTGGGGAAATCTATTATCAAGCCTGTCTTCCCATTTCAACACAAAATTAAATGAAATTTTGCTCACACAGAAGCGTTAAAGTTATCAACTAAAAGTTAAAAGTTAGGAACCTCCACAGTCAAAAATATGAATCAAGAATAATTATTAAGGAATTAGCTCAACGCTCTCATATTTTAAAATCTCAAGAAATATGAATAAGGAATTGATAACTAAGAAAACAAATGATTAATAAATCAAACTGAATAATTCAAGTATGAGAATACGTATAGGGTGGCTCGAATTCGAATCTATGTAAGGGGAACTCGAAAACCGTAAGAGATACAGTGTGAAAGTTTTAAAATTCCGAGTACTTCCGGAGATATTCGGAAAAACCGAAATATTGAAAAATTGTTTTATTTCTTTCCTGAGCTTATTTAAAAACGGATTTCAAATTGAATTGCCCTTTTGCATTGTCAGCTTTTCCACTCTATCCAATGGTGGTATCCAGTTTGGAATCTGACGTTTCATCTTCAATACGTCATCATCAACTTTCTTTTTGTAAATACGAACCTTAATTTCTTATCGTTTTCAGATGATATTGGCGCTATTAATATAAATCTGTGTTTTTTATTCTTTTTTTTTTAATTTTTATATTTATTTTTTTTTATTATTAATTTTGCTATGGAGTAAAAAATAAACGAACCTGTTTACTTAATTTAACTAATTTTCATTTCTATTAAAAATAAAGGCTCCAATGTTCCACTTAACACAAAAAACAAAATAAAGTATTTTTATAGAATATAATTTCAAAAGTAACTTAAGCTATTTAAAATTACGTCAGAGCAAAATGAGTAACTTAAAAAAATGGATAAAAAGCATTAAAAACACGTATTGATATTAATTAACGCCAATATCATCTGAAAAACGATAAAAAGAATAGAGCAGAAAAAGTGGCAATGCAAAAGTGCAATTCAGTTTGAAATCCATTTTTAAATAGGTCCAGTAAAAAAAATAAAACAATTTTCAAAATTTTTTTTTTCCGGATTTCTCCGGAATTTTATAACTTTCTAAATGGCATATTGTTAGGTACCTAAATGCGCGATTTTATCCTAATTTGACCGACACTGTATCTCTTACAGTTTTCGAGATCCCCATACATAGACTCGAATTCGAGCCACCCTATACAGCAAATTCTCATTAATTTTTGAAAATATATTTTTGGCTCTAAGTTTTGGCACAAAAGTGCTCATAGAACAACGATGCCCAAAGTGAAAATCAAAATGGCGATGCAGGGTTGCAAAGCTTATCGCTATGCAATTTTTTTTTCGTATAGTCTTTTTTGTAGACTAAACTGTTATTTTTTAAAGTTTTTGGTAAAGAAATATTAATTAAAATTTGAATTAAATTAAAGGAGCATATAACAGTTAAGCACTCAATTTTATACCAAACAAGCAAATCAATGAAAAAAGCAAATTATTACAGCAACATTAAAAATCATTTATCCACAGAATTTTGCTATTCCTAGTAGGTTCATACATTTTGAAATAAATGCAGATTTGTCATCATTGGCATAAAAATACGCAGATCGAGGTAAATGTTAAATTGACAGAATCGATTGACATTAAATTCCACAGGAGGGGCTAAATCTAGCGCAAATGTTAACAATGTTGCCAATCCTATCGCATGCGCAGTACGATGTATCAGAATTACCTATGACTTACGGTCCATTGAATTGCTGTCAACAGGTCTTTTAGTTTTGTGGTCATATTCTGTGCTTGTGATACGGCAGCTCGGGTTCGATTCCAGTGGCAAGACATGTTTTTTTAATTTTTTTTAAGGTTAGTGTAATTTTTTTTTCATTTTGAGCATGTGTGGGTTGGTTTTGGTTAGGTTTTGTTGCTCCCCGTAGCGAGTGGAAGGCCATAGCGAAGCGAGAAGTTGACAAAGCAATTTGGCAACATTGTTAACATTTGGGCTAGATTTAGCCGATCCTAATTCCACTATCATGCAAGGTTATTTTGATATGTTGATATATATAATTTTATCACTATTTCCCCCAAGATTTCGTAATTTATGCAATTATGCACTTTACAAATTTATAGCTCGCCAGTTTAGCTTTAAGTTCTGAAGTAAAAAAATTATATGTAAATTTTTCACTCACGTTGTATATGACCTCGATATGTGAAATAATATTGCACTCAATGTTATCACACACATACAAAGGTGTTAATGGAAGTGTCATAAAAGCCCGATTTAGACTGCAGATAACCAAGTGATTTATTGCAAAAGACCATCAAATGATAGAGAAGAATTCACGAGCTAATTTAACATTTACAAATTCTATGTTATCTCGATTGATCTTCCATATTCGAAAAAGGTTACCAGATTAGATTATTTACTTGCATATTAAGACTGACCAAGGCGTTTCGAACTTGATCAGCATGAACATCTGTGCAATTAATTCATTAACGTATTTTGTACGTACATTGTTTCGATTGTCTTTGTTCGGTTGGGTACTCTTTCTTCGGTTGGCAGCGGAACCACCGGGTTATACCGTATGTCCTGGATTTAGCTATACAACAAACATATATAGAGTTTGCAAGGCGTTTCCGGAATGAGCGCACGTATTTTAATAATAAATAATATTTTAGTTTAAAAAAATGTTCGAAGTGGTTGGTTTCCGATATAGATGACGTTAAAGATTTGAGAATGGAATTAATTTTCTTTTAAATTTAGGAAACCGCGGCAGATAGATACCTCATTCAAACTTGGAATACTTACATGTCATCTCACCATCTCCTAGTGTAAATAGTACTTTTTTTCTTTCGTCACTGGCGTAGTTGAGAGTAAAGATGTAACTTTCTTGAAAATGTCACCCCACTAACTTTTTTTCGTAAAGACCAGTATATTCTTTGATTTTGATTATGACTATGAAATTTTTGATATAGCGAAAATAAAATGTATTAGAATAAATATAGAAAACGAGGGAAATCCGTTTTTAAATAAGCTCAGGAAAGAAACAAAACGATTTTTCAATATTTCGGTTTTTTTCCGAATATCTCCGGAAATTTAAAACTCTCTAAACGGCATATACTTGGGCAATTAAATGCGCAATTTTGCCCTAATTTAACCAGCACTATATCTCTTGCGGTTTTCGAGATCCTCATAGATAGACTTGAATTCGAGCCACCCTGTACATAAAATAGCGTATAAGCCACAAGACTAAAGTGTTTTTCATCCCTCACCGAATTGTAGCCCTCGCTTCGCTCATGCTGCAAAATTTTGGCCTCAGGATGAAAAATAACACTTTAGTCCCTAGATATATAATATGCAATTCTCTCAAAAATAGATATACATATTAATTTGAGAATAGCACATCCGCTGAAATTCTGTCTCTGTTCGTTTATGCTCTAGAGAGATATATCTTTTTCAAATCCATTGTTAACAAATGCTAAAGCAAAACAACCGGCACCCTGGCAGGAACCAAAATTAGAAAATAATAGTATTTTAGGCGTACGTCGATACTACACAAGTCCAGAATGATGGTTTCTAATAATATGGTTGGCAACGCCGATCGGCATACTAAATGGACACCGTGTATAACTCAAATTTCAATCTGGGTCATCTCATCATCATCATCGATAAAAGTGTTTCGATTATCTTTAAATTGATTTTATTTGTGCATCTTGACATATTGAATATTTTTGTCAAATCATCTTCTTGTTTATTTGGCAACATTCATAGGGGTATTCCCAATTGTTATTAAATAATGATTGCAAATATTGCAGAAGATGGATTTGGCCAATTGTCAGCAATATAGTAAAAATCAATCTGAGTTACAACAATTCGCTAAATTTCGCAACATATTAATTTTATTTTTTATAATTGATTTTTGTTGCATGAACGATTAAAGGTTATCTAATATTTTAATGATTTTTTTATTTATGATTCTTTAAAATGCGGTTTTATTTTTTAGGTATACATAAAAAAACAAATATATCTCTCCATGCAATGCAATGGTGCCCTGAAAAATCAATACAATTTTAAAGCCATTTATTTAACTTACAGCTACATTTGGCATATATAATCAGTAACAACATGGTTATTAAAAAAAAATACTGGATGAGATACAATTGGCCACAAGATTTCCGGGTAAAAAAGGGGCCAATTAAGTGATCTCCGTAAATATCCGCACCAACATTTGATTTTTGGGGATGCTTCGTGTGTATTTCATGAAATACTCTGAGATTTTCATCTGACTAATATCGGCAGTTATTTACATTGTCGCGGTACTCGCGCATGGTCGACATTTTTATTAAAAATGTTGATCATTTCTATCCTTTCTACCAGGAAATAAACCATTTTGATTTTACTAAAAACTAACAATCGATTTAATACAAATCTGAACGTAAAAAAAAAAACAAAAATTGGAACAAACATTGCTTAAATGCTAATCTGATAAGATTAGAGTTGATCATTAAATAAACTTTTTTTCCAACGTTTACTATTCGTACTCTTATTTCATTATGGATGAAAATATTTACGCAAAATTTTATGGCCATAAAAGTACTCGGTGAGATCTTCAAAAAGAAGTATCGCACGATCCTTTTCCCCTATTCGAATTTCTGGGGTTAGCCTTCCCCCCGCTAGAGGTTTAAAGCTAGCTAGAGACAAAAAAGATGATACACATTTTCCCCTCGAGTCAAAAATTATTTAAAATACTGAAAATCGAGGTGCAAAGTTTTCGTTTGGTCTGGTTATTTTCTTGTGCAGGTTTGGGTTAGTTAAGGAACGCACGCATCTGTAACTAATATTTAAATCCAGTTATCGTTGCACCCTAGAAATACATAAGTACAAATGACCTATTTTTTGTGGGCAATTGAGTAATTTAACTGATCGAAATGCATTTGATAAGATAACTTTAAAAACTTGTTGAAATCGTTATTATGTTGCGTTCTTAAATGAAGCAATTGATGTTTATTATTTTTTTATTTAATTCTACCTTCAATTAAAATAAATTGGATGTCGTCACAATCTGGTTCTCAAAAGCAGATATTACGGACCTACAATTCTGAATGGGACATTCAAACACACATTTTTTAATTCAAAACAAATGATTCAAAGCCATTTGACGTAACAATATGATGACTTGGGAAACTGAAATTAATACAATTAAATGGAGAGAAAGTAACCAGATAACTATTAGTATGTATGGTGCTAAATATTATTTAAATATTATTACGACAAATATTTTGATCTCTTTTTGTGACCTGAAGATCGGTATCTGTATTATCTGCAGGAGATAAATACTAAGTTCGTGACTGGTTTTTCTTTACAACTCATTATGTACATGGTATATTTGGAAACAGGGAAGTAACTTTAGGTCAGATTATGATTATTCACCAAAACTAAAATATATTTTCTTCCATGCGGTTCTGTTATTATATAAGAGCAAGCAATGGTACCGGGTGGCGCAAAAGTGAACTTCCAATAGTTTCAAACTCCATCAAAATGATTAATTATTTTAGATGTGGTACTTTTAATGCTTGATCTATTTTTGCTAGGTACCTACTCAAAAGTATAAATGTATTTTCATTAAATCAGTTAAATTTAAACTAAAAAACACTCAATGCGACTTGAGAATTTTCAAGATTTATGACAACTTGACAAACACGATATTCACACTCAAATATATTATATTTTCTGCTTATAGAACAGGAGCTACAACTTTGCTCTACCAGGCTTTTTTTCGGCGCATTATTTAACACAGGTGTTGGTGTTTCTGTAGCAATTGCAGGGAACACAACCTGTAAGTTACGATCAATTATGAAGATTTTTTTTCTCCTGCTGTTTCCAATCTTCCATTCTCATACCGCTGAACTTGGCTGCAGTCCTACAAAGAGGTTCTCAGAGTTATTGTGGGATGAAAAGCCTAATCCAAGTTTTGTTCGATACCATTAGTGTCATACACAAACTTGTCTTTTTATACAGAGGAAAACCTTCATAGCTTCAAAAACATATCTTCTGCACCCAAACGGCGCTTTTAAACAATAAATCTCCTTCCCACATTTGTCGGAATCTTATCTTATCTTATTTTAGGTTAATTTCGAAAACACTGCCTTATTACAAGAGTATCTGCTTATAATTCGCGATTACACTACGTTTTTCTTCTTCTATTACGCTACTTCCTATTGTATGCGAAAAAGAAAATACAAATAGGCACCAGACAAATTTAACAAAACATAAAACATGTGAGTAGTCACGCGAAAATAACATATTTTATTTTAAAAAAGATATACTTACAGCATCTTCAAAATTAGTCGTTTCATCAGTACATTAAACCTAATTTAAGTTACGTCCAGATTGAAGGTTAAACTTGTCTACATATAGAGCATCTTCAATTCTTCCCATAGGCTTCCCTTAGAAAGGTGAAGCTGTAGATGAAATTAAGAACTAAGGCCATGTTTCACCTTTTTTCCTTAAATTGTAATCTTATCAGAAATATATACTTTTTGCAAAGGTTTGTTCTCATTCTGTACATGTTCATACCTTCTACACGTGATTCTATTCTTCCTAAACTGTAAGTTCTTGCTTTATGTCATACTGCAACCTTTCACCAAAATGTTCTTCTATACATAATTTCATTCTTCTAAAACTGTAACTTTTCCCACATATCTTGTTTTTTTTGCAAGCTCTTTACATAAACCTTCTCCTATGCGTAATTATATTTTTCCAAAGATGCAACTTTTCCACAAATATTTTCGTTAATCAAACGTTTCTTTTAATGCAGTAATTCAAAAACTGTTACTTTAACACAAATATAGACTTTTCTGTAAACGTTTCTTCAAAATATACTGTAAATTTTCTCAAAAACTCTCTTCTGTATTTAATGCTACTTTTCTTAAAATGTAACTTTTTCAAAAATACGTTTTTTCCACGTTTCTTATTGTATTCTAATTTTCACAAAACCCTACATCTATGTGCAACGCTATTCTCCTTGAACGGCAACTTTTTACAATAGACTTCTGTTGGACGTGATTCTATTTTTCAAAAACTGCACTTTTTCACAAATATCTTCTTTTCCAAGCGTGTCTTTTTATACTGTATGATCTTCTTCTTCACGTGATTCTTGAACTGTAACTTTTTCAAATTTTTTTCTTAAGATTCTTCAAACTGCACTGTGTTTTTTCATACAAACCTTCTTGTACTCGTAATTCTACTTTTCCTAAACTGCCACTCCCCACCAATATCTTCTTTTTTGCAAACGTTTCTACTTGTATTGTAACTTTTCAAAACACAAATATTTTTTTTTACAAAGGTTCTCTATATTTTTACAAAAACCTTCTGCTACACCTCATTATATTCCTCTTAAATTGTAACTTCTCAAACATATTCTTTTGTGTGAAAGTTTCTTATTATATTGCAACTTTTTACAAAAACCTTCTGTTGCACGCTATTCTATTCTTCTTAAATTGCAACTTTTTCACGAATATCTTCTTTCTTGTAAACGTTTTTTGACATAATGCACATTTTCACAAAACACCTTCTACAAGTAAATCTCTTCTTCCTAAGCCGTAAGTTCTTCACAAATATCTTGTTTATTGCATATGCTTCTTCTTAAACTGTAATTTTCTATAAAAACCTCCTTCCACACATAATTCTACTTTTCTTAAACTGTAACTTGCCATAAATATCTTCTTTTTGGGAGACGTTTCTACTTGTATTGTAACTTTTCAGAACCTTCTTCTATACATAATTATTTCCTTCTTACACTGTACATTTTTCACAAATATTTCTTTTCACCAATGTTTCTTATACTGTAATTCTCACAAAAACCTTCTGCTACACGTGATTATCTTCCTCTTAAATTGTAACTTGTAATTGTAACAAATATATTAAGTTTCTTATTATATTGCAACTTTTCACGAAAACCTTTATCTATGCATAATTCATTTCTCTTTGAACTGCAACTTAAAAAAAAAATCTGTTGCGCGTGATCCTATTTTTCTTAAATTGTAACTTTTTTACAAATATCTTCTTTCTTGGAAACGTTTCCTGACATAATGTAAATTTTTATAAAAAAATCATTTACAAGTAATTATATTCTTCCTAAACTATAAGTTATTCATAAATATCTTGTTTATTGTAAACGTTTCTTCTTAGACTGTAACTTTCAATAAAAACCTTATTCTATATTTAATTATAATATTCTAAAACTGTAATTTTTCTACAAATGCTTCTTTTTTTCCACACGTTCTTTTTTATATGGTATTTTTTTTCAAAAACTATCTTTAATGCAAAATTGTATTTTTCTTAAAATAAGTTTATCACAAATATCTTCTTTTTCAAACATTTTTTACACTCTCCTACTACACGTGAATTGTAAACTGATTTTTTTCACAAATATCCTCTTCTTTGTAACCGTTTCTTCATAATGTGCTGGAACTTTTCACAAAACCTTCTCGATATGTAATTCTATTTTTACTGCTATATCGTAGCTTTTTTTCCAAAATCTTCTTTTATGCATAGTTATATTCTTAAAATGCAAGTTTTTCACAAATATTTTCTTTTTCAAACTTTTCATACCCTTCTGATACACGTAAATCATGAACTTAAATTTTTTCACAAATATCCTCTCCTATTCTATTTTTCTTTTTTATTATACTGTAACATTTTTCAGAAATCTTTTTTTATGCATAATTATATTCTTCTTAAAAAGCAAGTTTTTCACATATATCTCATTTTTCAAACTTTTTTTATACTCTTCTGCTACACATGAATCATGAACTGAATTTTTTTCATAAATATCCTCTCTTTTGTTAACGTTTCTTCATAATGAACTGTAACTTTTCACAAAACCCTCTCTATACGTAATTCTATTTTTCTGGCTTTTATACTGTAACTTTAAAAAAAATCTTCTTTTATGCATAATTATATTCTTCTTAAAATGCAAGTTTTTCACAAATATCTTCTTTTTAAAACTTTTTTATACTCTTCTGCTACACGTGATCCGGGAACTGAATTTTTTCCGCAAACATCCTCTTTTTTGTAAATGTTTCTTCATATTGTACTGTAACATTTCACAAAACCTTTCCATACGTAATTATATTTTTTTTAAACTGTAAGTTTTTCACAAGTATCTTTTTTGGAAACGTTTCTTCTTGTACTGTAACTTTTCTCTTAAACCTTCTCCAATAACTAATTATTTTCTTCTTAAACTATAATTATTGCACAAATATTTTTTGTGCAAAGGTTTCTTACCCTACAATTTTTTACAAAAACTTTCTGCTACAAGTGAATATATTTCTTTTAAAATGTAACTTCTTCTCAAATATCTTCTTTGTTTGCAAATGTTTCTTAATATACTGTAGTTTTTCACAAAAACTTTCATTTGTGTGTAAATCTATTTTTCTTGAAACGCAACTTCTTATAAACTGTAACTTTTTCACATATCTCTTCTTTTTTGCAAATGTTTCTTCTTATACTACACCTTTTTCCAAAAACGTTTTTCTATACGTAAGTAATACTATTCTTCTTAATCACAAATATCTTTTTTTGCAATATTCCTTCTTGTGCTTCAACTTTTCACAGAAATCTTCTTCTACATCAAATAAACTGTAACATTTTTTTTGCTAACGTTTCTTATGCTTTAAATATTCAGCTGCCTTTTACAAAAAACCTTCCGTTGTAGGTGATTCTAATTTCCTTAAATTGCAACTTTTCACAAACGCCTTTTTTCTATTTTTTATTTCCTTCTTCTTTGCAAACGTTAGTTAATATTGTAACTTTTCATAAAACCTTCTCTTTTCTTCTTTAACTGTATCTTTTTATGAATAACTTCTTTTTTGCAAACGTTTTTCTCTTATATTGTAGGTAACTATTCACAAAAACTTTTTTTTTTCTACATGTAATTATATTCTTCTTAAACTGTAACTTTTTATGAATATCTTCCTTTTTGCAAACATTTCCTTTTTGTACTTTCTCTTCTCTCACAATCTTTTCTTCATATGCTCTTTCTTAAGTTTCATATGAATCTTCTATCCTTCTATGATCTGGCCCTACTTATTTGTGTACTCTTTGTACCTTTTCCTAACATTTAACACTAAAAATTGAATATAAAAATCAAATGATACTAAAGAAGAACCAATAAACATAAACATAATTACATACATAACAGCTAAGCAAACATGTCTGACATTAAACTATATCTAGCTGAAAAATACCAAGTTTTGCTTAATTTTTCAAATCATATATCCCCTTATACTTGAAATGGATAGTAATTTTCCAGGAAGAACATTATAAACATAATTTACAGCCCAAAGTATTTAAAAAATAATATATTAATGAGCATTAAGTTAAAGTAGATAATAGAAGATAAATATCTTTAAAAAAATTAATTTTTGACGAATTTTGGATGAAAGTAATTAATAAGCCTTTTTCACATGTTTCAGATTCAAGTTTCTGTCTTCTCCAACATGTCAATTAAAAATGTCTAACGCATTTTAAGTTTATTTTTAAAGTGACCCCCCCATGGTGTGTCGTGAGATATTTTATATCCTAATTATGTCTTTCTTTCTAACCGACACGTTCGTAGGAAAGCTGTGTTCGGTTTTCGATAACGGGGACATCGATTTAAAGTGAAATTTGCCAAGCTCAGTCGTGAGCCCCATTTGGTTTCCATTTAATTGTCTATGGCAAGACACTCGTTATTGCCGATTGCAAAAACACGTGGGACATTAAGTACATTTTACTTTTATTGCTACAAAATGTAATAATTTTATTGTTTCATCTATTATTATAGATGTAGCAATAAATACTATTACATATTTGACAAAAAACTGCAATCGATTTTGCCGTTTATCGTTTAATTTGTAAAGTTTCTGCTGTGTTGATATTTGTAACTGCTATGATGATGATTCAAGGGATTATAATGATTATTATGATGATGATTCAAGGGATTAAGGGAACCAACCAGCTCTACAGACACATGCTTCAGCAAACTATCCTACAATTAAAACAAATACTCTAGGTATCCAGAGAGATATAAATAGAAGAGAAAATATCTCACGATACACCATGGAGGGTTACTTTAAAAATAAACTTGAAACGCGTTAGACATTTTTCAATATTGAAAGTTGGCAGAAACATTTGAAAAAGCTTATTAATTACTTTCGTGCAATATTCGTTAAAACTGAATTTTGTTTAAAGATATTTATCTTTTAGATCACAATTTTGAATTTTGTTCGCACCTTGACGTGAACTTTGTAATTTATGGTGAAAGTTCTCGAACTGTTTGAGGACGATGGCGCAGATGAACCCAATAACACTTGACGGCACCCTATGTAATTACTCTAATTTTTTCGTTTTATTTTTACATAATGACCGGCGAATTCTATCGTTGTAATAGGATATATCTTTGTTTGCATAATTAGGTTAGTAGTTTTGCCAAACATTCTCTTCATTTTGGACTGAACCAGACTGGTTATTACGCTTTAGCCGTGATAATTTTAACAGTAAATTATGGAGTCGATTAGATTATTGCATGTGAGGTGTAAATTCTGCTATTAAATGAGATCAACTATTATTATTAATGATTATAATAAGAATAAGGCAAGAGCTAGAAAATACACTGACGTGCAACTTATTTATCTCCTGAAGGCATTCCACTCTAAAACTATATGTCACATGGCAACGGTGGGTAACGGTTCTAAGTTTTTAGTTATTTTGTTCTTGCAAAACGTAAAATTGATTTTGTATTTAAAATTTATTGGTTTCTTGGTTTATTATTCGCTTTGGTATTATTTTTGTTTTTATTTGATTAAAATACAGAAATTATTGTTTTAAAATATCTTCTTTTTCTATTCTATGTTTGAAGGTGGTATCTAGACAATAATATCATGATCAGTTTGTTACAATTAGGGCAAATGGGCGAATTTGAAAAAAAATCCTAATTACAAATAACGCTTCATTTCTTAACAATAATTCAGTACAATAATGGAATTGAACATAAATAAAAACTTTTCGTCCTAAAGCTGACGATGCGATATATAATTATAGTCTCAGAGAGATTTTTGGTAATATAGTAAAAAGAAGCATTGCAAACATCAGCAATTAAATCGTGTCAAGCAATTCAAATCTTGCACGACATAATATTAAACAAGTTGTTGTATGCAATAAAATTACAGTAATGGGTGCTTAAACAAGCTCACATACGTTTATTATATTACTACATTAAAATGAAATAACTTGACTGCAATGTTTTCGAGAGATCAAGGAGATCTAACCACAAACCTGTGGTAACCTATTTTGTAAAAACAAGCAGTTTTTAAAATTGAATTTATTAACCGACAACCGAAATAAAATAAATAATTTATCATTACTGGATTGTAGTGCATTTTATCTACTTATTAACTTTGCTAATTGCAATTTTTTCAAAACCTTATCAAACTAGGAATGAAAAATTACCAGAATAGTCTGGCATTGTGTTTGAGGAGTTGTGATCAATGCATTGTGCTCTCTAACTTTTGATTTATTTGGCTTCATAAAAGCAATTAAATTAAAATATTTACATCAATCGAAATTTTGGTTCGGGGTTAGTGTTGAAGTATAATAGGACAATCTTATTAGCTGAATAATTTTTATTGGTTACCTATGGTCGCTTAATTTTGAAATTTCTCTAAAGATCTGACAAGTTTTTAGAAGGCGTTATTTGCCCGGCAAAATTACACAAATAAGTTTTGGCTATTTATGAAAAATCATGAGAACTTTCGCTCTAAAGTAATAAAACCTTATCTTTAGAGTGAAATTGGTGTTAGAGTAAAATTGACTAAAAAATTAGATTCGGATTATAGGTATTTGATTGATATTTCTAGCAACTTCCTTATAAACGAGGCTTGTTGGCCGCATTCTGCATTTTATGGATTTTTCATTTAGCTGCTGTCTTTCCATCAACATTACATCAATAGAATCTCCAAAATTACCACCTTTCTTCACCATTCAACTTTGGGGCAAAATGATCGTCTCTCCATTTCCTCATTAGATGTTGAGGTTAGCCCTTTCTCACCAGGTCAGCCCATTCGCTGTCTTTCTTTTCAGTTTTCTTCCATTGACTCCCCGATCCAACAGTTCTATATCATTATCGAAGATTTTGGTGTTGCCTGACGTAGCACGATTTCGCGATTTGTAGCGTTGAGCGTAAATTATCTAAAACTCTAGCTGAATTTACCGAACGTTTTACTTCAAGGTTGAAGATATACTTTGTAATACTGGAAAGTAATAGAATCACATAACTTTTTTAACAAAATAACGTTTCTTTGCTTTATAATTGGGCAAAATTTGAATACTCGATTTCCCAGTGAATAGATTAACAGAAGAGGCCCAAGCAAGTGGCCTGCCAGTTCGCCAGATCTAGTTCTATTATACTATTTTATCTGGGAATATAAAAAAAATTGGAAATATCGACACAAAGTGTTAATTGACCAATTTTGGTACAATTTGATATCGATTTGAAAAGAACATATTATACCATAATTTAAGCAAATTAAGGTTAATGTTTTACTCGATCCCTGTATAATATACAAACGGCCATTAGTATAAATAAATACAGCAACAAAAAATGTAAATTTTCCTATAAAAAAATAAAATGGTCATTTAGTCGGCTCGGATTTCTAGTTATTCTCAAAAATTTTGCAAAAATCGCGCTCAAAACAGTAGACCCTCGGAAAATCTCGATTTTAAAATTAACCATATGCGATGGAAAATTGGAGTTTTCACTGTTCAATAGAGAAGGAATGGTTCTATAAGCTTTGAAATCTTCCAGCTGCTCTATGTTTCAAGTCTTTTATAGAAGCTCGAAGTCAAGTTCTAAATTGTAAAAAATCGTAATCAATTTTTTTGAAAAATTCATATTTTGAAAACTGGTCGTTTTCCAAGGACACGGTGGTCATTTTCGAATTCAGCAGGTGCAAAAGTATAAATAAATATAGCAACAAAAAATGTCAATTTTTCAAAAAAAAAATTAAAATGTCACTTATTCGGTTCGGATTCCTAGTTATTGTGAAAAACGCGTTCAAAACAGCAGATCCTCGGAAAATCATTTTAAAAATTAACCATTTGCGATGAAAAATGGCGGTTTTTATTGTTTAATAAAGAAGGAACGGCTTCCATTACCCTTGAAATATTCATGCTGCTCTAAGATATTTCAAGTCTTTTATAGAAGCTCGAATTCAAGATATAAATTGTAAAAACCGTAATAAATTATTTTAAAAAATATATATATTTTGAAAACTAGCCCTTTTCCGAGGACACGGTGGTCATTTTTGAATTCAGCAGGTTCAATAGATTAAATAAATATAGCGACAAAAAAAATTCCAATTTTCCAAAAAAAAAATTGAAATGTAATTTATTCGATTCGGATTTCTAATTATTGTGAAAAACGAGTTCAGGACAGCAGATCCTCGGAAAATGAAGTTAAAAATTAACCGTATGCCATAAAAAACTGCGGTTTTCGCTGTTTAATAGAGAAGGAACGGTTCTATAAGTCTTGAAATATTCAGGCTGCTCTATTATGTTTCAAGTATTTTATAGAAGCTCGAAATGGAGTTAAAAATTGTAAAAAACCGTAATCAGTTTTTTTCGAAAAATTCATATTTAGAAAGCTAGCTGTTTTCCGAGAAAACGGTGGTCATTTTCGAATTCGGCAGGTTCATAACTATAAGTAAAGTAACAGAAAAATTAGCTAAAAAAAAATAAAAAATGCCATTTGGTCGGTTCGGATTTCCAGTTAAACACAAAAATTTTGAGAAAAACACGTCCGAAACAGCAGACCTTCCGAAAAATCTCGATTTAAAAATTAACCATATGCGATAAAAAAAAAACTGCGGTTTTCACTGTTTAATAGAGAAGGAACGGTTCTATAAGTCTTAAAATACTCAAGCTGCTCTAAGGTGTTTCAAGTATTTTATAGAAGCTCGAAGTCGAGCTAAAAATTATAAAAAACCGTAATACATTTTCTTCAAAAATTCATATTTTGAAAACTAGTCGTCTTCCGATGAAACTGAGGTCATTTTTGAATTCAGCTGGTTAAAAAGTATAAATAAATATAGGAACAAAAAATATCAATTTTTGAAAAAAATAAATAAAAATGTCATTTAGTCGGTCCGGATTCCTAGTTATTTCGAAAAACACTTTCAAAACAGCAGATCCTCGGAAAATCAATTTAAAAATTAACCGTATGCGATAAAAAACTGCGGTTTTCACTGTTTAATAGAGAAGGAAAGGTTCTATAAGTCTTGAAATATTCAAGCTGCTCTAAGTTGTTTCAAGTGTTTTATGGAAGCTCGAGT
>MU182149.1:72251-89429 GCA_016904865.1 Pissodes strobi
TTTCTGGGGAAATGGTGGTCATTTTCGAATTCAGCAGGTTCAAAAGTATAAATAAATATAGCAAACAAAAAATATCAATTTTCCAAAAAAAAATTAAAATATCCGGTTTCCTAGTTATTCACAAAAATTTGGCGATCCCTCGCAAACCCTCGGAAAATCTAGATTTCAAAATTAACTATATATTATGCGATAAGGAAACTGCGGTTTTCACTGTTTAATAGAGAATAAATCGTTCTATAAGTCTTGAAATATTCAAGCTGCTCTAAAATGTTTCAAATCTTTTATGGAAGCGCGAACTCGAGTCAAACATTGTAAAAAACCGTAATAAATTTTTTTGAAAAATTCATATTTTGAAAATTAGTCGTTTTCCTAGGAAACGGTGGGCATTTTCGAATTCACCAGGTTCAAAAGTATAAATAAATATAGCAACAAAAAATTTCAATTTTCCAAAAAAAAATTAAAATGTCATTTAGTCGGTCCGGATTTCTGGTTATTCACAAAAAATTTGCGAAAATCGCGTTCAAAACAGCAGACCCTCGGAAAATCTCCATTTTAAAATTAACCATATGCAATAAAAAACTGCGGTTTTCACTGTTTAATAGAGAAGGAATGGTTCTATAAGTCTTGAAATATTCAAGCTGCTCTAAGGTGGTTTAAGTCTTTTATAGAAGCGCATCGTCGAGTTAAAAATTGTAAAAACCGTAATCATTTTTTTGAAAAATTCATATTTTAAAAACTAATCAATTTTTTGAGAAATTCATATTTTGAAAACTAGTCGTTTTCCGAGGAAACGGTTCAGAAAGATTTCAATACCTATGCAGAATAGTGAAAGTTCATGATAAGAAAGAACTTTGCTGGATCGTACCAAATTATATTTTACTTTCCCGATTTCTCCTTTCAACTAACAACAAGTTTAATTTTACATTTGCGCTCTTTTGGATAAAAACTTCCCAATTGCTTTATATATTAAATAATTGTGAGTATTATAAATTTTAAACATTGTTATGAAAACGTACTAATCCGTGAGATATTTAAACATTTTGGCAGTAACTTATGCAATGAAGCAATAGCATACTTAGGAATCCTTAAAAATCTTCTTTCTCATTACAAAATTCTCTAGCTTTATTATGTCTTTAATAACGTTTACTTGTTGAGCGGGCCTGTTGATCTCAATCTGATTTAAAAGTGAAATAGTGTGGGAAGATGGATGGTTTGTATGAATTACTTGCTGTTAATTGAAGACTAATTGATTTTATAATTTAATAGTCGAGTGGCCAAATTAGCCATAATTGAGCGTGTGCAATAATGTATTATTTTGGACAGTAAATGTCATAAATATGTATCTAGTATGCGAAGTTGTGTTGCTAATGCATATAGAAATAAATTTATGAACCACAGAAGAAGTTACAGAATTACGCAATCGGCTCCATTTCATGTTGTACGCAAGTTATTATTATCAAACGAAATACTTAAACCTAATTGCAAAAAAACGAAATTGCAAAATACGCTAATATGACTTAACCTCGTTTAAGCTGCAACTAATTTAGTATGATGAATTGCTTTGCGAATAATAAAATTTGTTTTATTGCAAGATCACCTTTTGATATCCCGTAGAAGCATGTAAAGATCATATCAGAGCTAATATTTCTTATTAATATCTTATTCTTGTATCAACTGGGTTTAAAAATATTTGGAAGATTTGTATATACCGAGTTGTATGGATGATTGGTTCGTGGTTTTATTTTAAATGCATATTTATTTGAAATAAGTGTATGAATGAAGGGGAACAGTTAATATTTTCTAACCATCCGTATATAATTTCATGGAGGGTTGGTTTCTTGAGGAGATTCAGACAAAGCAACCCTTTAAATTCAAAACTTAAGTTTCTGTATACTATATATTTTTTCAATAAATACGTTACAATTGGCTATTTTTAAATACATATTTGGGACAAGTAAATCAATACACTATCCGTGCAGGGTTCTATGCAGTAGACATAGACGAAATACTCTTTCAATTTCAAGATAGAGTTCCTTTTAAATAAACAATAATGAGATGCTAATACGCAGGACATTTTATGAAGGAAAGATCCTATAAACATGTATTGTTCCTACAGGATCATGATTTTTTATATTTTTTAATATCTGCAAAAGTACTTTAAATATTATTTTCAATTTTGGTATGTGTTAATAGAATATAAAACCATATTTTAGTGAGGAAAGCTATTTATCGCACCACCAGTAGCGTCCCTGCAGACATGTCTGATATTTTTTACAATAAAAGAGTTACGCCATTAGCATTTTTCCATGCCAGTATTTTTTGTCTTTAACCTGGTCAATTATACATAAAAATGGTATTTTCCATTTTTCTCGTAAAGCGCATCGTTCTTGACTAATTAAATTAAAAGTGTTTCATTTAGCAGTACTGACGAATAATGTTTGAACACATATTCCTTAACACTTTCGGTCACCACGTTCATTTGGATGGACATGCTTTTTAAATATGTTCCTTGTCACTTATTACACATAACTGGCGTCAAATCATCTTGTCCATGTGTGGCAGAGTTTCTTGACGGAAGAAGAATTGCTTTCTTGTCTGCTTGATGATAGTAATTCGGATATTTTGGGTCTGTCGGACGATGAAGACCAGAATGATGGAACGAATTACTGACGTTTCTGTAAACTGCAATAATGATTAACTAAGATAACTGAAGTGTTGATCGATATCAGTGATATAGAAGAGCAAGATGATGTAGATAACTTAGATAAAAATGAAGAGAATAAAGACAGTTCGTCACTTCAACGAGAAAGTAAAGAAGGAAGAGTGGAAGGGGTGAAGGGGATGATCAGGAAAGTCGAAAGAGAAGAAGAAAGGAGTTTCTTGAAAGTCTGAACTTCACAAATACGAAAAACATAAGCTGGAGGAGCAATATCACTAATGAGACAAGACCTATAAGATGGTTTTCTGCAGAAGAAACAGAACCTGAATAATTACAGGCCCCCATATCATTTTTCATGGGTTATTTGCCTCCTTATTTCAGCAAATGCCAGAGATGACGAATCTATATCCAACACAAAATAATATTGCTCGTTTCCCGCCTACAGCAAAAGAAGAAATAAAGTTTTTTTATATTGATTATAATATATTGATGTAAAATTTGAAATTTCCAAAGGCAAGAATATATTGGAGTGCTTCTCTTAGCGTCACAATTATAAAGGAAAACATGACTTTCCACAGATACTCGAAATTGAGAAAAACAATCCATCTGGTAACTGTGACGGAGAGAGGAACCAATGAAGATCATCTATGGAAAGGGTGAGACATCCATACGTCCATAAGAAATAGGTACAGAGAGCTTCTTCTAGAAACTAACTTATGTGCAGATGAAAAACTTGTTCCCTTCGAAGGACAGATAAAAATAAAGTGCTTAATACTTACCAAATAAGCCAAAGAAATGGGGTATAAAGTTATCGGTACTGGCTGATCAAAGTGGCCAGATTTATGACTTCATCATATATCAGGGAGCAAGCACTGAAATAAGTGATGAATATGCTCAATTTGGGCAAGGAGCTGGCACGCTGATGCCGCTAGCAGATAGAATATACGGCAGGAATCACAGGCCGTATTTTGACAATTATTTTAGTTCCTACACGGAACGAAAGGATTTGTTGATAGAACTAGATAAATTTAGTTAGCAAAGTTTGTTTAAGACGAAACAATTTTTTGTCCATGTTACAAAATGGGTATTACGCCAATATGGTTATTTGTTCAGAACAATAATATTATTTTGTCAAACTGTTAAATAAATCAAATAAATATTTAGTAAAATCAAGCAAATAATCATTTAAGATAATAAAACCACTGTTGGTTAACTGAATAAAATTATTATAGACAAATTAAACAATACAAATTGTTAAATTAAATAAGCATTTTATTCTGGCAGCAAACAATATATTTTCAAAAATACTGAATATTTATTGAATGGAAAAAATTATTAACTTAATTCAGCAAAATATTTAATAATATCAAACATATATTATTTTGATGGGCAGGTGACGCTACCGACGCGACGCCGTTTGGTTAAGTTTTAAGTTCAGTGTTCAGTCGATGTCGGCATGTGATGTATTTGGGGCGTGGTTGCCCATTATCATTATAATTATTGCATCATCATCATACATTTTGTGATTGAGTTGAGTGTTCAGTTAGTTGTTTGTTTTCTTCTGCAGGTAAATATACCTACTTCCCTATATTATTTGAAATTTGTCATGAGTTTCTGATATATTGGTGAAGTCCATGTTATATGTTAACAAACAAAGCTAGAATATGGATATCCGCCATTTTAATGTAACTAAGTAGGTACCTACTTGCAGTTTTCTTTGCCAGAACTTGCTATTATATCTGTAAGTAAATTATTGACAAATGCATATGTTAATATTATGTACATTATATGCACAGTCTGTTTTTTTAAATGACTAACGAGTGCCAAAATTCGAGGTTAAAGGTTGGCAGTAATGACAGTGTGATCGATACCACTCGCAAATTGAAATGGAAAAGTAAACCAAGAGAAAAATCACCGAAATTTACCTCGGTAAATTCTTAAAATCTACGTGATTGTTAAGAATAAATAATTACGCATAAATGTTTAATGAAATCTTTACAAACGTTGGTGTAATTGACCAATTATGTCATAGAAGATTATTTCATTTTGTGAGTACAATATCAGAATCAGTAATGCCAATATTTCAACATAAAATTTGACACATGTCAGGCAGTTATAAAAAACAGACTTTATACCGTTTAAATCATGATTTCCACAGGAAATATTTTGTTTAGTAGAAAATTACAGTTTTTACTTATATTTACCAAGGAGTCGGTGTTGTCTTTAATTGAAATAAATTCAATAAAACTTGGCCAAACTTTTTTTTGCACAATTCTTTAGACACCTTAATTTTTGTTTAAAGTTTGTTACATTCTGAAAATATTTTGATGTATACAGGGTACTTTAAAAGTCTGAAGCACACCAAATATCATATTTTTTTTTAAAGGAACACCTTGTATTTTTTATATTTAAAATCTCTATAAAATTTCATGAAATATGATGTATACGTATCATATTGTACTTTGCGTTCAATTGTTTTTGAGATATACAATATTATTTCTTTTTTTATAGATTGATATAGACTTTGAGACACTTTATCCTGCGTCATCTCTTAACCTGTATAAACATTGGAAATACTTTTTCCAAAGGATTTTTGATGAGAAGAACTTTCAATGTTATTACCAAAAATATTCCAAATGTTAAGTTTCCTTTTAGGTATATAAGCATAAACTGTTATAATCATTTTTAGTAGGTATCTATGTATTTTTTGTTTAACATGCTTTTAGTTTGTAGATATGTTCTATATTGCTGTGGAGGATTCATTTTTACCTTGTAATTGATTGCCTTTGGCTCCACAAATTATTACGCTTGTTTTGAATTGGTATAGAGCCTCTTCGGCTCTGGCTCCAGGATGTAAATAG
The DNA here is from genome assembly GCA_016904865.1 of Pissodes strobi. Lineage (NCBI taxonomy): Eukaryota > Metazoa > Arthropoda > Insecta > Coleoptera > Curculionidae > Pissodes > Pissodes strobi. Next base: position 77,772 of record MU182149.1, read on the forward strand.
CACAAGTGCTAGTTTAGTGACCCTAATGAATTAGCTAGATATTCTCGACGTTTCGATAAGCAAGTCTGCTATCGTTTTCAAAAATAAAAGAAACTAAAAATGAAAATGGTTAGCAAATACAATAAAACAGTAAAAAGCTCTTGCAGATTGTCAATCTTTGAACTGACTTTGACAAGATGACAATTATAATGCCATATTTAATTACTGGTTAACTGGTCTTTAGTGTGATATTGAGGTGGTGTTTGGTAAATTAATTTGATTTTGAAGCTTTATATATCTATAATTTGGTGTTATTCGCTTATGAAGAATTTAATGATTTTTGTTGAATAGGATTAATTAAGTTTTAAGTGTCCCTTAGCAAAGGAGCCTTCATCTACAAAACGTAAAATTAAATAAAATGCTTTAATAACACCTTAATATCACACTAAAGACCAGTTAACCAGTACTTAAATATGGCATTATAATTGTCATCTTGTCAAAGTCAGTTCAAAGATTGACAATCTGCAAGAGCTTTTTACTGTTGTATTGTATTTGCTAACCATTTTCATTTTTAGTTACTTTTATTCTTGAAAACGATAGCAGACTTGCTTATCGAAACGTCGAGAATATCTAGCTAATTCATTAGGGTCACTAAACAAGCACTTGTGCTGTTTACATCCTGGAGCCAGAGCCGAAGAGGCTCTATACCAATTCAAAACAAGCGTAATCATTTGTGGAGCCAAAGGCAATCAATGCTTTTAGTTTGTTAAGTGAAGGTATTTTTGCATGTAGAGTATAGTACATACATTTCTCCCTCCTCATATTATTATTTTAAGAATTTAGGTTTTTTTTTCGCCATAGTTATGTTAAATATGTTTTTATTTTGATAAGTTTATATGTAGAGTATGTAGGCATACTTGTAGGTAGGTATATTCTTACACATTTATAGGTGCGATGAATAAAGCTTTATTTTTCTAGAAACATTGGGGTCTGGTAAACTTCACGACCCTCGGAATTTCGCAAAATTTTTTTTTTCAATAGAAAGGGGGAGTCCTATAGAGCAGTTTAAGAGAAAAAAATTTGCGGATCCCCCATATTTCAGCCGAAAAAAAGCCCCCGAAGTTTGAGTTTTGAGGTTAAAATTGTCAAAAAGCAAGCCATTTCTGCAACATTGCAGTGCTAAAACTCTACTAATATTAAACAGTACTTACAGTGTTGCCAAGTTGTGTTCATTCTCTTGAGTTTGAAGCTTATCCAAGTAGGTAATTATTAATATTTTTAAAAACGGTTTTATTAAGAAGAAACGTACAAATTAACAAAGCTGACCCAAGCTAACCGAAATTGCTTGGCCTAGGCTTGTGCTTCGCGCATTCCTTTCTTCACGCGAGTGCGTAGTGGCTTAAATGAGACGAAACTAACCCAAACTAACCAAAGCTAACCCAAACTAACCAGAGATAACCCAAACTAACCAAAGCTAACCCAAAATAACCAAAGCTAACCGAAATTGATTCGCATAGGCTTGCGTGAAGAAAGGCTTGCGCTTCGCGCAAGCCTTTCTTCACGCAAGTGCGTAGTGGCTTAAACGAGACGAAACTAACCCAAACTAACCAAAGCTAACTGAAATTGTTTCGCATAGGCTTGCGTGAAGAAAGGCTTGCGCTTCGCGCAAGCCTTTCTTCCCGCAAGTGCGTAGTGGCTTAAATGAGACGAAACTAGTATCGGGCTCTTGAGTGTGATCTTTTAGAATATTTCCCTGACATTTTGTCTCCAGCTGCGGTATATGTATTTCCAAATTTTGGTCATTTTCAAATGTCTATTGCAGCAGCTAGATGAGGTTGGGATAATATTCCAATGGACCACAGCTAAATAGCCCGAAATTAACATTCAAGTAATCCGTTTATTTAAAACGAGTAAAAATTGATCCAAATAAATTATTATTAGTTTGAATATGGATGTTTTGTCAACTCAAATATTCTATTTTATTTCGAATAAACAAAACTGTATATATATATTTAAGTAACTGTTTTGTCGTTTTAAATAAGAAGAGCAGCTAGCGTTGAAAAAATATTTTGTTGATCTAACTTTATTGCTTTTTTAATTTAAAAAAATGCTTTCTTGAGTTAACTCGTATAATTGTTGTTTCGACAAAATACGTATTTATTGAAACTATGTAATTTATTTTAAATAAATAATATATTTGTTGCATCATCTAAACTCTTTGATTGCATTAAAAGTATGGTTTTGTTGTCGGAATCGTTTTAAGTATTAAGTCGAAAATAAACATATTTTTGATTTGTCAAACTATTTTGTGAAAATAACAAACATATCAGCTTCTCTTGGCAAAACTTTTTAACAAATTTGTTTAGTTAATCCAATAAAATATTATCTCGTGGATATAGAAACAAATAATTTTGTTAGTTTAACAAATTTTTTGTTAATTCAATTAATTTTTTGTTCCGTGTACCACCTTTTTGAATACCTGACACAAAAATCAATTTTGGCTATTGGTACCACCAGAGTGAATCGCTGTTTTCAGTCTAAACTGCTTAACGAGAAAGACTTTAAAAAGCAGTGTGTGATGGTGCTGTGATAACTCTGTGGTTCTACAACAAACCAGTCTGTTTTGCATCGTTGCATTTTGTTGGAATTGGAAACTTTGGCTCTTCGGACAAGTCATCAAAGCCCTACATCGAAGTACGTCGACCGAAATATGTAGCCCTTTACAACTCCAATATGGGCGGCGTAAACAAATTTGACTCCCTCCTCAGCATGTATAGATCCTACCAGAGATCAAGGAAGTGGAAGGTTCGCATGATTACCCATGCTATCGATATGACTCTTGTGAATTCATGGATGGAGTATAAAAAGAGCAAAGCTATTGGTAATGCAAGAAAAGAAAACAATGGATTTATGGGATTCCGTGAGAGAATCGCGCAGCATCTTATTCTATACAGAGAAACACCCAAGCGAGGAAGACCTTCAGCTCCGGATAAGCCGGAGCCAAGCTTCAACAAAATAAGAACAGAACAAAGGTCAATCTTGGAGCAGAGATATGATCAGTCTGGTCACTTTCTCAACATAGACGGCAAGAAGGAGAGCACAAGATATAAAATGGAGGGTTGCAAGGGCAAATCCCGTACATTTTGCTTCAAATGCATGATAATGATGATTAAAACCGGTTTTAATCATCTCCTGATGATGCTAACATGGTTAGCGAAACGCGCGTCGAGTGCAATAATTCTGTTTCGGTATTGTGGGTAAAACTCCGTTTTAGTGCATGTTGCCGAAGGTTCCAAACCCCAACATAGTAAAGAAAGAGATTTCATAATATTTAGCCATTCCTACCGGGTTGTTGGAAGATTGGTTTGTAGAGTGGATACAAACCAAATACTCTTCAAATTCAAGATAAATATATATTTGATAGAAGTAGATTACGAGAATTCATGCTTTTTGATCATGCGTACAGGGTTGTAGTAACTTTCTTATCACCCGGCGTATTATACAGTGTGTCCCAGATTGGTGGTGCATGTATTGGAATCTAGGAAACTACAACAGATAAAAGAACGGTTAAATAGGAAATTTTTCTGACGTTTATACCAGTAATATATTGTGAAAATTTGAAAAAATTGAAATGTTTCATTTTAGGAAACTTGTTGAAACCTTTTTATTTTTAAGAAATTTTGAAACCGTAAAAACGTTTCTCTGACAACCTTTTGCGTATAATGCGTTAATCATTTACAACGTTTCGGTTTGCTAGAATCATCATCAACTTTTTTTCCTTTATGCACAACATATTTTGGATTTTACATAATTTAAAAAGAGCATTTATTATCGCTCATAGCAAAACAAATTAAGTTCAGCCGTAGAAAGACAAAAATATTTGATTTTTCAATAAACTTGGCAACATCGCTGGATAAATCACTGCAAAATACTATTTATTTACTTAACAAATCAACACCATTTTTGCATAGTCAAATTTACTTTGTTAATGAATAGCTAAAATCATGAAGCTCTTAAACCATTACCAGCTTAGTCAGAAAGACACTATTAACATGTTATAAATAATAGCATTATAAATTAACAACAAATGAAAAAATTAACATAAATAAGCTAAAATTTTAACGCTAAATTATCACTTTAATTTCTAAGCATTAAAACTTACCATTCTTGAAAGTTTTTCCTATTTTCCGTTTCATTGTTAATTGCATTCTTGATTTATTATGGTATTAATTGCAATATGTTAATAGTTTTAATTTCAAACGTAACCGGGTGATGATTTATGAGCTTCATGATAAAGAAAACTTGGCTATATTTAATTTGTTAAATAAATGATATTTTGCATTTCTTTATTGTGCGATGTTGCCAAGTTGATTGAATACTATTTACTAGGAAAATCTTGACAACAGATTCACCATACTTATAAATAAAGAAGAACAGTGTCTCGAATCCGATATCTACTTTCGTAGATGATCAATCTTTGAGAAATCGAAGTTGTCAATGTATCTAGACAACATCCGCAAAGCAGCAACAGTGAGAGGAAATACTCAAGTGCAAAGTGCGAGGGAGATGCCTTTATCTAATCCTAGTCGAGCCGTGTCGTATTCAATTAACTCGATTTAAAATCCTATAGATGACGAGCAAAGACATGTCAATGAAATGGAAAATGGAAATTGTCAGTATATCTAGGCAACATCCCTAAAGCAGCAACGGTGAGAAAAAATTATAAAGTACGAGTTAGATGCCTTTACATAAATCTAGTCGAGCCGTGTCACATTTCATTAACCCAATTGAAATCATCTATAGATGTCGAGTAAAGAAAAGAAAAAAGTAGATGGTCAATGTTCGAAAATCGAAATTGTCAATGTATCTAAACTACATCCGCAAAGCAGCAACATTGAGAGAAAATAACAAGTGAGAATGAGATGCCCATAATTTTCTAAACCTAGTCGAGCAGTGCCGCATTTCATTAAACCAATTGGTATTATCTGTAGATGTCTAGTAACGAGAAGAAAGACACGTATATGGTCAATCTCCGAAATTTAAAGTTGTGAATGTATCTAGACAACATCCGCAAAGCAGCAACAATGAGAGAAAATCCTTAAGTGCAAAGTGCGAGAGAGATGCTTTTATCTAATCCTAATTCAGCCATGTCAGGTTCAATTAACTATATTTGAAATCATCAGTAGATGTCGAGCAATGAAAAGACAGACATGTCAATCTTAGAAAATGGAAGTTGTCAATATATCTAGGCAACATCCGTAAAGCAACAACGGTGAGATACCTTTATCTAAATCTAGTCGAACCATGTCGCGTCCTATTAACCCAATTGGAATCATCTATAGATGCCGACCAAAGAAAAGAAAGATGGTAAGTTTTCGAAAATCGAAATCTATATAACATCCGCAAAGCAACAATTCTGAGAGAAAATATTCAGATGCTTTTATCGTTGATTGAAGAGCTTCCCTATTCGAGCAGTGTCGCATTCCATTAACTCAATTGGTATAATCTGTAGATGTCTAGCAACGAACAGAAAGACATGTATATGGTCAATCTCCGAAAATTCAAGTTGTCAATACATCTAAATAAATAACATCTGCGACTGTGAGAGGAAATACTCAATTGCGAGTGAGGTGCCTTTCTTTTTCTAACCCTAGTCGAGCCGTGACGCGTTTCATTAACCTATTTTGAATCCTCTTATAAATGTCTAGCAACGGAAAAATGGCATGTAGATGGACAATCTTCCAAAACCGAAGTTGTCAAGTTATCTAGACAACCTCATCAACGCAATAACTTTTCCAATAAATGAACTCAAAGAAGATGATGAAGATACTGTTGATTTAACTTTTTGCTCTAAGGCAACATGTTAATAAAATTGTAACACGAAAAATCAACATCTTCCATTTATAAGGGTGTGAATTAAAAACGGTAAATTTGGACATGAGCAACATAGGAACATACCGCTATTTGTGGACATGACATATCATGGAAATAATGTCTGACCCTAAGAAAATGGTAATTGTATAAGAAAGCATCTATGAATTGATTAGCGCCGTATAGAGCAACTATATCATGGCATCAAGCTACAATTTTTTTCTCATAAAATCTTGCAATCGCAAATACGAAAGTGATTAATCGTTTTTCAAACTAATAAATAGCATTCGTTTACTAATCAATGAACAATCAATTAAATTAATTATTTATCTGATTGAAGTATGGATCAATGACGTTACAAATTAGTATGAGATTATGTAGCATATTTTGATTTTACTTAACGAACACGATACGTACAAACATCGACCTTTATATAGTTGAAGTTAAGCATCCCTTTACATATTAGTTCTTTTTTTTTGTGAATCAATTTTAATATTGATATTTTATAATAGAAAAATTTACATGATATTTATGTCTAACTGCAAACAACGTGATTTTTAATTTCTATGTACTGTCCAGTCGTAAATCTTCTACATCTACCATTCAAAAATCAGTTTTCATATCGATTATTCGTGTAACTTCAATCATCAATTCGAACATCATCTTGATTTCTATAGTCTTTATCACAAAGTGCCCACACTAAGTTTTCGAAATATCTCGTTCTTGATAAGAGTTGACAACGCCAAATTTCAGACCTATAAACGTTATTTCGCAGAATCACCAGTAAGTTTGTGTCAACAGCAAAAATTACAAGATTGAAGGTTTTGTTTACGATCTCATTTACATAAAAGATTAACAATAAAGGCCCTATGACACTACCCTGTAGAACTCCACACTGAACATGTCTCTCTCCAAGTGCCGCTGCCCACCTCTCAACTATCACTGTCTGCCTTCCATCACATAGATATGAGGCTATCCAACGTAGAGCCGGCCCGGTTTTTGCAACATAACTCCATGTTCCAAGGTACCAAAAGCCGTAGAGAGGTTCAGAAAAACGACCATACATAATTCACCTCTCTCAAGGCTCCATATGATCCTATCAACAAAATCACAAACAACTGTTTCCACTGACATTCTATCCCATTATTAGGTACCCATTCTGAGAACCCCCAAACAAGTTTTCACTACAAAAAGGCTCAATAACATGATATCTATAGCCAGATCAAAAATCTTTGAAAACGTTGCTACGTTGGTAACGTTGGTCACGTCACCCTTTTTGGGAAGAGGCTTCACAATAGACAGCTTCAGATCTTCAAGTAAAATAAAATATTTATAGAAATTCATAATGATGTGACATAATGGGATAGAAAACTCATCGGCACATGTTCTTACAAGAAGAGTGATAAACTATGTTGGGGTTTGGAACCTTCGGTATAATGCACTAAAACGGAGTTTTATCCACAATACCGAAACAGAATTATTGCACTCTACGCGCGTTTCGCTAATCATGTTAGCATCATCAGGAGATGATTAAAACGTTTTAATCATCTCTTGATGCTAACATGGTTAGAGAAACGCGCGTAGAGTGCAATAATTCTGTTTCGATATTGTGGATAAAACTCCGTTTTAGTGAGAGCGATAAAGTTAATATGCGTAAGTAGATTATTGTATATTTTTCTGCACGTCTCTTGTTTATTATTCCAATTACGTTTCATTATTTTTTTTACGATGATATAATATGTATACATACTCAAATAAGATCGGTTATAAAATATACAAATTACTGCTTTATTGAACTTTCGATCTTATATAACAGGCCGTTAAAAAGACTAAATAAACACTAGCACAGAACTTATTTAGCAGCTTTCATTATCCTATAGAAAAAAACCCAAAACATCTTCATTTTAATGGGCGCAAATATCAAAATTCAATTTCCCATTTCTACTTTCCTTTTTTAAGCATCTGTATGTAGTAACGTTCAATGTCTAGTAAACGGTACTTTTAATGTTTAATGCCACTGTCATCACCTATAGGTATATTGCACAAGGTGAGATTCCCTGATCAATAATGAAAGCAACAGCGAGATCTATAAGCGGAGTAATATGCAGGACGGGTATATATAAATAAGAATTGGGCATGTAATGAGGCTATGTAAGAATTATTCAGTGCGCTAATGATCTATAAAATGTTTAGGTTTGGGCTTAACATCGTGAAGGTTTGATGCAGGTCATTTAAAGTTATTATGGTTATAGAAACGGATATTAAATTTAATGTTGCCTAACTTAAGAAGCACTCAGGGTAAAGAGGAATGCATGCCAGCCCCCCCCAAACATAAATCGAACGGGCATGTCGGAGCCAATTTAAAAAAGTAGTGCTTTATAGTGGCAAAAGGCACAACAGCAATAACTTCTTTAAGATTCGTGCAACATTCGATTTTATTAAATACATGTTAAATTCGGACTAAATGCTTATTTCTAGATCAAATATTGAAATAAGCTCGATTCGAAGTTGAACTGCAATATAGACTACCATGTGAATTGTTCAATCAGCAATTTAGATTCAGTTCAATACTGCCAGCAGCCAGTAGGACGAAAAACATAGCCAATAAAATCACCCACCGATAATTTATCCATTTAAGCATACGATAATGGCCAGTTTACGCAACGCGCGAAGAAATAGTTGTCGAAATACCGGAACCGATGTTAAGAGATATTTAAAGCGACTTTTAAATTAATGGGCACCAAAAACGATGAGCATTGTAATAACCCACTCCAACACAATGCATTGAATAATCCAAAAATATAAGCTCTTGCATGCTATTTAAAAAGAGATGTAAATTTCACCTATTAATAATAAGTTGACCAATACTAAATCAGACAGCCTTTGGTTTCAGTCAATGAATAAACATTGACGGGCTTAGTATTAGAAATTATTTTTTAACATAAAACTTGCTTTCGATTGGACCGCAATAGTATACGGCAGCGATGAATGGATTAACAATAAAATCCCAGACCTCATCTGTAATAATAAGACAAATAAGGAAGCGAAAAATCTATTTGCTTTTGGTATACTGAAGATACCAAAGGTCAAAGTGAAAACTTTGATAATTACGGCCAGTTGCTAAAGTCGATATTTAATCACTTTCATGTGGTATAATGTAAAAGATTTATTACATCGACTTAAAATCTTATATAGAAAAAACAGGTCAAGCAAGCATTGCTTCATGAGTTATATATACATGCCCTAAGCAGCCATAAAAGCACATGACAATTATATAGGGACATTTAAGTATTCTCGCAGGGCATTTAGTTTCTTGCTGCAATAAATTGGCATAAACCTACGATTTTCTTTTAAAATTAAGAAACGGGAGTGATCTTATTCATAATGGGATTGGGAGATTATTCAATAACTTGACACTACAGTACCTAGCCCCAGTTTGACACCTCTTTAACCTAATGATGTGAATGAATGGCATCATCTACATATTATCATATACAAATTCTACTTAGCAAAAATTAGGAACCTAGGAGACTTAATTGATATAAATATAGAATAAGCCCAGCTTATTCCGGGCTTAAAAACAAGCAAGGCCAAATAGTTAGTACCCGTGAGGAAATCATGACGGCTACCCAGGACTTTTATATAGAGTTATATAGTTCGAAAACTCAAGATCCTCAGTACGAATGAAAGAAGTAAGAAATGTAGGCTTGGAAGAGATCCTCGAAATAAATAATGCCGAAAAATAATTAAAGCCCTGGCGAAGATCGTATAACTGCCGAGATGTTGCAAATAGGGGCAGAACAACTAAAAGAAAGCGTAAGAATTTTGTTGACCAAATGCTTAATATACGGAAAAATACCCGTGAAATGGGAAAATGCAGAGGTCATTTTATTGTACACTATAGGCCAGACTGACGCAAAAAATGGACGCATACCAACTTACAGAGCAGGCCCGATTTCGCAGGAACTTCAGTACAATAGGCCATGTACACACCGTACTCACGCTTATTGAAAAAACTACATTTAGCGTACCTTGATTACCAGCAAGCGTTTGACTCAATCGAATCATGGGCGGTTCTCAAATCACTGGACAACGCTAGGATTGACTCAAGATACTCTATCTACTCTAATCAAGCATATATATGAAAACGCTTACACGCAAGTCAATATAGATGAGAATATAAAAATCCTGAGGATTCCAATAAGAAGAGGCGTAGGTCAGGGAGATACAATCTCTCCAAAATTGTTCACGTTGGCACTAGAGGATGTATTGAAAAGCGTGTACTGGCAGGACAAGGGAATTAACATAGACGGAACACGACTAAACCACTTGAGATTTGCCAACGATATTGTCATAATCCGTAATTCACCAGGATAACTCCAATCTATGCTACACCCCACCCACGCATCATCTAGGGTAGGACTCAAAATTTTGTCAAAAACAAAAATAATTAGTCTAAAACAAATCCAAATTAAAATTGAAGATAACCAATCGGCCGAAATTCCTAGAAGAATAAATCTCAGCTGGGCAGCTTTTGGCAAACTCGGATTCATTCTTAAATCCTATAACACCCCCATAAATCTGAAAAGGAAAGTACAACCCCACTAACATGTAAAGCCATTAACAAACTTCAGGATAAACAACGAACAATGGAAAGGGCTATGCTGGGAATTAGTTTACGAGATGATTTCCAAATGAAGAAATCAGAAGAAGAACGAAACTAACGGATGTGACCCAATAAGTAGCGCAGCTAAAACGAAGATGGGCTGGGCATATTGGAAGACATAGCATAGAAAGATGAACATAGAAAATAACAACATGGAGGCCAAGAAAGAGTAAGAGAAGTGTTGACAGGCCTCAGAAGAGATGGCGCGACGACATCCAGAGAGCTGCCGAAAAAAAAAACAAAAAACTGGACGGGGATCGCTACAGAGAGACAGAGATGGAAAAGTATGGACAGGCTAATAAGAAAAAGAAGAGGAGCCCAGCTTCATTGTTGTCCATTGCTCTACTTCTTTTTTACGCAAAATGCAAATATGTTCTTGTAGAATAGCTTACTGGTGAGGCGCATTATATAGATTCTGGTTTTTTTTCGAGTAGTCCTTTACGTAATATCGTGACAAAACTGCAATAATTCTTGTACTAACTTTTAACTTAAAGCTCATAATCTGCTACTTTCTTTTACTAACGAGAAAAACTACTTTTTTGTTTTGTATCGTTTTTCTTTCAAATACATATTAAATTTTAACAATATTGATAGGTATTTAATCTCACATTAGCAATAATTCTTCAATTTATATATGATCGTAAAGAAGACTGCACCTGGTTATGTATGGCTTGCAGCCTTTCTAATACTTCTTTTTAGACCTTCTTCAGTTGACACATTTACATAGACAACAATGTCTTTGGGCATATTTAAATGAACATTATTTTGCTAATGACATTCTTAGGAATAAATGCTATAATTATTATCTTAGTGGATAAAAACCTTTATTTAATATAATAAAATAAGTAGGATAAAAAATATCACCCCCCCCCCCCCCCCTTGTACTGCTTGCGTTAAATTCTTCAAAGGTTGCAGATTATTTTGAATTAACGTCAATAATTATCGTTCCCTATATGCTTTGGATTATAGACTAATCAGAGCTAATAAACTTGGTACCTATAGAAAATAAATGGGTACTTACCATAAAGAGTCCTTCTTTCATATAAGATTTGGAATAAGATAGTCTGAAAGACAGCATCTTTGATTCGTGGTATTGAAGACTTTCCTATGCTTCTTATTTTTATTTAATTTTATTTTATATA
>MU182149.1:112620-138726 GCA_016904865.1 Pissodes strobi
ATTATTATTATTATTATTATTATTATTATTATTATTATTATTATTATGTCCACTTTGAAAGTTGGACTGAAAAGCCGTATATATCAGTACTCTTTTTGTTTTAAAGTGAGCGTATACAATCTCTGACCTCATTTTGTGTGACTTCTTTGAAATCAAAGATTTTCTTAAGATTGTCCAATGGAAAAATATCACTCGCAGGCAAGTTTTTAACTATTTCATTTGCAATACTGCTAAAGAAATTATCAAACTGATATTGATTTCTTTATTGTGGCACAGTTTTCTCCTGTTGCTCTTTGTGATATTTCACATGCTCTTTGTTGGGTTGTATCATTAAATTTACGTTTGGCATCAACAATTTCCCGTTTATAGTGTTTTTGATATATATTATATACTGCTCGCACACATCATCCAGAAAACGAACTGCTTCCTTCATATGTCGTAGACACTCATCAAACCAATTTGCACACCCAGGATCAGAGCCACAAGTTCTATAAGCCTTCTCAGAAAATGATTGCACGTAGGCCTCAGTCATAATGACCTGAAAAACAGCACATTTCCGATCCGCAGAAGTATCAAATTGATCAACAAAATGCCACTCATTAGCCCAATCCTACTATAAAATTTATGAAGACCCATTTGTGAATAGGTCTAAATAATGATTTTTTACTTTGTCATTACGCTTTAAGTCATGGGTATTTTCTAAATGAACGCACACAATCTGTCCCAAAAGGTCAGATGTATTAAGATCAATATTTTTAATTAGAGGTACGTCAAAATGAACAGACATTGTCCAAGCAATTTTTACCTCTTGTGCCACTGCACTTTTGATATGAAGAAGATTCATCCTATCCTCACTAATTAAGCAGAACTAATGGCATGATATTCTTTCTGCGATAACTCTCAATCATGCGATATCCACTGGGTCATCAGCAAAGTGTAACATAGCTAGGTACCAGAATTACGTATGATTTCCAATATCTAGGAACAGTACTTTTGATTCTTGATGGCAACATTGACTAGCTGCGAGGTATGAGCGTAGACATTCCAGACACTTAGCTCTTAGACCATAGCTGATTATGCGGATTGAGAGAACTTTATACGCATTATTAATTCTGGAAAGCTCATAAAGGAGGCAACCACTGCACTTTTGATATGATGAAGAAGATCCTATTCTCATTAATTTAAGCAGAAATTAATGTCACGACATTCTCTCTGTGACAACTCTCAATCATGCGATATCCAATGGGTTAACGGCAAAGTGTAACATAGTTAGGTGCCAATCCATAAATGAAACAAAACCAGAATTGCATATCATTTCCAATGCCTGGGAACAGTACTTTTGATTCTTGATAGCAACCATGACCAGCTGTGAGGCGTGAGCGTAGAAATTCAAGGCAATTTGGCTCTTAGACAACAATTGAACTCTTGAACGCTCAAAAACGAGGCAGCCACTGTACTTTTGATACGAAAAGGAAGATGCATCCTATTAAGTTAGACAGAAGTTATTGCCACGATATTCCCTCTGCGATCTATATATCTATTTATAGATCGGTCCAGCCAGACCTATATCGATGTATCGTCAGCTAACTGAAGCACAAAACCAATGGTTGGGGTTCCACTACGTTCACACAGATCAAATAAAGTAATATGCTCCAAATTCAGCCTTTTGCCACTTGCTCGTCGATTTCTGACGCCTGGGAAAACTGCCTTGATGACGAGCTATTTTGGACCTGTGATGCATATGAGCTTAGAAACTTCAAGTACTATATATAGTTATTATTAACTAAAAGGTTATTGATAGATCGAAAGAAGCAAGCCAGCCAATGCACTTATGGTATGAAGAATATTGAGAGTGAACAGCTGTTATAGTATGCCCTGGATATGTCATTGCCCAGCCCTTTTTGTGAATAGGTAAAGCCCTTAAGATCCTCATGACATCAGGCAAACTGAGGTTGCAGATTTATATCTGGATGCTCAATCTATAATCTATAACATTTTCAGATCAGATAAGATTTCACTGGATGGAAAAAAATATTAAAAGTACTACCTATAGTACCTCAATCGTTGAAAGTCTTACCTGACTTTAGTGACAATGTGAAATGATTAATGACAAAAGCATAACTTCAATGCATGCAATTTCCAGTAAATTATTACGTTCGGCCATGCCTCATCCAATTAAATTAGATTTCTTCCATTAGCACTTTATATGGTGAAGATATAATTTGCAAACCATGGAGTGCCAATGAGTTAAAATAATATGCAATCAATAATTATGTGCCAAGTATCAGATGATGCCACTGAGTTACATGCCATGAATTTCATTTGTCAAGTGATTAATGGAGCTATTGGTATTTTATAATATCGATTTTATACGTGAAGATACACAGTTTCTCTATGCTTTCACTACTCAAGACTTCTGATAACAGGAACAGGACTAATAAAACAGCAATATTATAAACAACAATGCAATTCTAAAGGAAATCTCTCTTCTTCATATTTATAACACACTACTCAATATTTTCTTTATTGCAGCGTAATTTCTCGGCCTCAAGTCTTTAATGTTTTAAAATGCCGAGATAATTAACTGTTGCAGAAGAATTTCTGACTAAAAATCGTGAACAAAATGATCGAAAAGTTATCAACTAATTAAGTTCCGTTTATTTTAAATTTAGAGGATGCCGCAATTAGTGACAATGTCAATAACTGCTGCTTAGTGATGCGGAGATCGATTTTTATTGTGACGTTCATATTTATACGTAGAAAAACTATTGTACAATTTTCAAATATATTTTATTCAATGGCATGAAACAATAATTGCTTAGTCAATGGGTACTTAATATCGAGGAAAAGGTTAACACGAATGAGTTATTTATACCTAGTAGTTAACTGTAATTTATATGATTCCTTGCAGCTTATATCAGAAGGGTTCGAATGTAATCCTAATAATTGTGTAAATATTATACTATCTCGATGGTCTCAACCTACCAGGTGTTCCAAGAGCAAAATTTGGACATAGCCTACTTCTTTAGGCTATGATTTGGATCTACGTGAAACTTTTGTTGCTCTAATATTACGTAATTGGAGTAGGCATGGTATGCAGGATGCAGAGCAAGATCAATTTTTTATTTAAATTTAAATACTAAGGTATTATCAATCAATCAATCAATCAAACATTTTATTTGTTCAGTGCAGATACATAATATCACCCGCCCATAGAGCAGAGAACATGTCAAATACAGACTAAAAACTAAACCAGAAATAATTTCTTCCAAAAAATAACAGAACCAATTTAACCAACCATATTATTAAAATCTATGCTTATCCTAAAATCTCCCCTTACGCTCTATCTGCTATTGCTATTAACAGTGAGCATAAGTGTAAGTAATATGCTTAACATATCTCAGAGTTTTGACTGATCTTCAAAAAAGTTATAAATCTTTCAAAAATAACTTTTTCAAACACGTTATTGAGAGGCATTAATTTTATTTATTTGTTTATTAAAGGGCATAGCAAAATTACGCATTAATTTACAGTTATAGCAAGCCAAACCTTTACATAATCACTCTAACAAATTTAACCAATCACACCAAACAATAACAAGCAATTTTACAGTTATATAATTCGACAAAGCATTTAAGAAGGAAACTTATTTTAAAGGAGAAATTACAAAATTGGAAATTGTTCAAAAACCATTTGAACATGTTTTCAAATCTAGCGATTTAATTCGTATTATAATAATATCCCACGCCACTGTCTATCGCATTCCAAGAATGCCCCTCAAAAACTCTCGGCGACATTCCTGGCGCCATCTCTTGCCCTAATGTTTGTTCATCTGCATCAGTTTAGCTAGATAGCTAAAAGCAGAACGGCTTCGAACAAAACACAAGCCAGGGTCAGCTACAAGCAGAACGCATCCGGCCAATTAGTGCTTTCTACAGCGACTGCCGGAAACAGTCAATCTAGGGTATTTTATTATTTTAGGGTTCCTAAAATTACGATCTATAATACTCGAATTTTATAAAAAAAAAACTAATAAGCAGATTAGATTAGATCATATTTTTTATTTAGACAACCGGTGATGTTAAGTTTTTGTATAACTTCTCTATATTTACCCTCTACGGAAGGGATATTTCAGGAGTGGAGATAAGTTCACGCACCAGGGGAGAAAGGACGCGTCCTCATCTTCTTGAAAAGACCTGTTCCCCGACTCTCACACAAATAAATCGCCATAGTAAGCGTTCCCTGTGGCACTGTGCCATGTAACTAAACTCACTTATTCACAGTCACTCTCTCTCAAAAAGCGAAAAGTAATCGGCTTTTTTGGCACTCGGCCAATATTCTGTCATTTTCTCCCTCTGCTTTATTATAGTATAAAGTTTACCATAAGTGCTATTTCCATTATCGGAGTGTAGCCTATGCGTTCCCAGCATAGCGTGTTTTATAATCCATTTTGTTGCGTGTATTAAAACCGCATTTCTACAAAAGCATCCCTGTCATGCTCTCTTCGTAAATTGAAGTTTTCTCTTACACACTCATACAGTGTGATGTTTTCCAGTGCAAGTTACTCTGCAAGGTAAAATAAACCCTCGACGCCATTGCGCTACCAACAGAAGTTATTTATGCATATTACCGCATATTCTTAATTCACTAGAACTTGAGTCATTCTTATTTGCAGGGAGTTGAAGTACATTGTATATAGAAGCTAAGGAGAGACTTAGTAAGTGTTTTTAAGTGACTTTCCCCTGTGTTTGAAGATAAACTGCTCAACGATTGAACGTTGCTCGTCAATTGGTCAATATATTGTACATAGTAGTTTATTGTGGACACAAAGTTAATATTTATTCTTTTATTATTACTTGTATATTACCGAAGAAAGAGCCACTCTACTCAACAATGAGTAAGATATTATGTATCATCCAAAGATCTGTAAAATTCTGGCGGCCTTTAAGAGGACTGATATTCATATAGGACTCGACCTGAGAGTAGGTTAAATCAGGCATATTCTATTTATAAACAACCAATTTTAAGAATAATTTATGTTGCACTCACTCGATATTCAGAGTATGTAATTACAAAATTCTAGACGAACATTATCGCAAAATATAACCTTTATGTCGATGTGACATTTGAAAAATCAGGGGTTACACGTTTCATAAACGCCAATAGTTGAAGAGACTTTGATATTACTCTTTTCATATGGACGCTGTTGATATCAGCAGCAAATGAGAGTTTGCTGTCCATGATAATCCCCAAATCTCTCATTTCAAAGACAGCTAACAGCAACTGATCACTAATGCAATAGGGATGCCCACGAACTATCTTAGATCGATGAAATATGATACATACCATTCACGCCACACCAGGTCATCAGACGATCCAAATCAGCTTGAAGTCTTAAACAATGATCAGAGGATTGGACTACTATGCACTTTTTCAAGTCGTCTGCAAATAAAAGGCATTTACTGTGTTCAAAACAAGGGCCAGATTATTAATAAATAATGTGAAGAAAAGTGGTCTCACGTGAGATCCTTAAGGAACACCAGAGGGCGCAGGTATATTCATTGATTTGAACAGTCTATGATGGATCTGTCAAGTAACTCTCTATCCAGCGGAGCACAAAATCACCAACACTAATCGGCCTTAATTTAGATACCAAAAGTAAGTAATTGACCTTGTCGAACGCCGTCGGCAAGTCCGTGTAAATGGAATGCATCTGCAGAAAATCAGCATAAGATAGGAGATTTAGCTCAGTGCTTGAAAAGTCAATTTACCAGCTCAACTGCCAGACACTTGGTCAAAAGATTCTAGGCGATTGTGCTTAAGACGCTAATATTCTTAAGCTAACATTCCCAGCCTCAGAGATAAGTTCAAACTGTTTATGTTAACATTTGGGCATTGTTTGGTGGTGCTATGAACCCTAGAAAAATAGTCAGCAAACAGGTTTGATATTTCCATATCCAAAGCAACTTCCTCGTTTTAATGTAACTCAGCAAAGAAAGCTACGGCGCAGTTTCCTTTATCTATCCTTTAACTTATCGACATCTTTCCCACAAATACAAAACCTTCTATTCATTTTCAAAAAGATGGTCTTTTATAAATTCGAGACACAAATCAAAATCGATAGAAACATTTTTGAAATACATAACTTTGAGCCTGGTTTGGCTAACTATGAGTTTATAATATGTCCCCCTTCACCAATTTAATTAAAATGTTATCGAATTTAGACAATGGTGGGCACATGCACAAGGTATGTGAATGTAATATGTATATCATTAAGCGAATAATAAAAACAATGCTTATTTTATTTTTCGGTTCTAAAGATTTATGCAATATTTAAGTATGCCGAGATGTTGTATAGATGATAATATTCCTTTAAAAGAGTGATGAGGCCTGAATAGAATCTTAGCTAATTCGATATGCCGTCAACACACCAAAATGGGTATAATTTATCATGCAATACATAAATTAATTATAAATTCCTATATGTAGCCCTCTAACAGAAAATGACCTAAATATATTAGGGTGGTTTGAATATACTGAGACTCATTGCACATAATAATATACAGTCAGTCCAAAAAGTCTCCGTACACTATCTGCTTTATATAGGATTTTTCTGTTGTCTTTAATTTATTAATTGAAACTACAAGAGAATATGTTTTCATCAATAATTGAAACATACTAAACGGTTATTAGTAATAATTGCAACAACGGAAGATTTTATTTAAAAGTTACATCAACATTTTAAAAATTTAAACAAAATTAATGTCAAAAAAGTCTTCGTACACTTATGAATTTCATTGAAAAAAGCACGTTATATTAGCTGCATTTCAGCAAGGTACCTATGGCTCGCCAGCCTAAAAACAAATGAATAATTATCGGCCATAATTTATTATCTGTCACTTATTGTTGGTAGATTTGCAGTGAATTTTTCAAAGTGGTATTAAAATGAGCGAAAGAAATCGTGAAATTCCAATTCCAATCCGAAAGTTGATAATTGATTTGTGGAAAGAAGAAAAATCCTTTAGAAATATAGGAAAAATTGTTAAGAAGCCGCATAGTACCGTTCAGTACATTGTAAAGCAGTATAAATTAACGAGTTCCTACAAGATTCGACCACGATCTGGCTAGTATTGTTAGGCCAGTAATTATAGATCCCAAGAAAAGTGCACCAAAATTAAAAGAAGAAGTACGCGAACTATTTTCGAAAAATGTTTGTTCACAAACGGTGAGAAATTGTATACACAGGGCAGGCTATAAAGGACGTACAGCCAGGAAAAAGCCGTTAATTTCGGAAGCTAATCGAAAAAAGCGGTTAGCTTTTGCTAGAGAACACGTTAATAAGCCTCTTGAATTCTGGGAATCTGTAATCTTTAGCGACGGAACTCACGGAGCTAAAATTAACCTTTTTGGATCTGATGGTAGAGCTAAAGGTTGGAGAAAGAAGAATACCGCCTTTGATATCAAAAACCTCTGTTCCACGGTAAGACACGGGGGAGGCAGTGTTCTGCTATGGGGATGCATGCCCGCTGAAGGAGTTGGAAATTTACGTTTCATTAATGGGACCATGGATCAGTATGTCTATATGAACATTTTGCGAGACAATTTACGAGAAAGTGTGCAGAAATTAGCGCTCGAAGGAAGATACATTTTCCAACAGGAAAATGATCCGAAACATACTGCAAACTTGGTGCGAGAATGGATGATCCATAATGTGCGACAGCAGCTCCAAACACCCCCGCAATCACCTGATATTAACCCCATTGAACATTTATGGGAGGAACTTAAACGGCGTGTTCGCAAACTTAACGTATCAAGTAAGGAAGAGTTAAAAAACAGAATATTGCACTAATGGCAGAACGTTCCAGCAGAAGTTACTAGAAAGCTGGTTCCAAGCATGACAAGAAACAAGAAGGTTACAAGCGGTCATTAAGACCAAGGGCGGTTCCACTAAATATTAGTTTGAACAAATTTCTTCTTTTCTGTTAAATTTTTATTGGAAATTGTTTAGTGTATGGAGACTTTTTTGGCATTAATTTTGTATATATTTTTATAATGTTGAAGTAACTTTTAAATAAAATGTTACGTTGTTGCAATTATGACTAATAATCGTTAGGTATGTTTCAATTATTAATAAAAATATGTGCTCTCGTAGTTTTGACTAAGTAATTAAACATAATAGAAAAATCCTATATAAAGCAGGTAGTGTACGGAGACTTTTTGGACTGACTGTATATTTAATAATGACATTCTATACTTCACTTAGTTCGTCAAGGCACACTTCGTGAATACCTTCCACCATCTAACACCGAGAAACCACGTCCATTCCAGCCTGGATATCAGCCAGCAGGGTTCTCCCCTGAACCACCTTTTCCGTTCCCTACCAACCCCGCTACCGGTGGTGTGACTGCTCCCGAAGGATACCAACCTGAAGGTGACAATGATGTCTTGATGCCTCCCGATCAAGGATCTGGGGGTGGAGAAAACGGGTATCACAGACCTGATGTTCAGCCTGGATTTACCTTGCCTGCAGCAGGTGCGTATTAGAAGCATACTTTGAAAAACTTAAATGATATTTGTGACTTTATTCCGGTTTAGGACCAATAACTGACCAACCTAGAGGACCCACCACAGCATTTCCAAGTGAAGGACCCGAACAGGTAACACAAAAAATTATTCCATCAGAACAACCAGAATATCCAACTGGTCAACCCACTTTACCTAGTGGTATACCAACATTACCCAGCGACGAACAACCAGGGCCATTTCCAACACATCCAGGAAGCGTTCACGAAGGTGGTCCTTCTGTAACAACCACTGTGACAAATGGACACTCGACTACAGGGCAACCTGGATACCCAGATAATACTCCTGGAGTACCTTTTACTAGCCAACCTGGAACCGCTACCTCAGAACCTGATCAACCACAGCCCAGTTTTCCACCATATACTTCTCCAGTAGGTTAGTGCTACATGTATTGATACTACTAGATACAATTCATTACATGCTTTTTCGTTATTCTGCATTACTTAGTAACCCAAACTCTATAAGGATAGATGTCGATCCTCATATTTTAGAGCCAGAATATCTTAAATTCAAGAAATAATTAATTGAAAATATATTATTTCAAGAGAATTTCTGTATTAACAATCCAATTTGTCTTTTAGATACCCATCAACTTCCACAAGAAGGAGCAACTGGATATCCTGCGGCAGAAGAGTCACACCCTACTGCAGGTTTGCCTACGATCCAGCCTGGAGAGCAAACCCCTGCAAGTTCACAACCAGATGCAGGACCTGGTGAATCTACACATATACCTGTTGGTCCAGGTAAGATCAAGTTGACTTTTATATAGTCGTGGGTAAAAACCTTTAAACTAATCAGCACACTAGGCGTTAGATTAAGAGAACTATAATCAGTTACTGACTCAGCTATTCAGCAAGCTCTCTCAGAGCCTCAAAATTCATTTCCAACACTTTGATGCTCTTTTTCTTCTTCACATAATTGTGTCTTGCTCAATGGTACAGCTTTGTCCAGTCACGAATGTCCATTCGGAATTTTACGATATGATTATGAATCTTAATTGATCTCTTTTGAGTCATCGGAGATTGTTCTACGGCCTTTGCGATATTGCATGTCACTTATTACATTCTTTTAATACATAATCTTAATAACACCTAATATTTTCATTTTTCTTTCAGGCTTTACACTACCTCCTCTTCAACCCACTGCTCCCGAAGACCCAAGCAGTACTGATTCAAACTTAAACATAACTCCAGAACAACCCAGTGAGCAACCTCCTGCAAGCCCTGAAGGAACCGTCGTTCCTCACGGACCAGATTCCATACCTATTAATGAACCAGGACCAGTAGCACCTGAGGAACCAGCTTCTGGATCTACCCCTGTAAACCCTATAGTGCCCATTGGATTTACAACGTCAGCCCCAAGCAGTCCAAGCGAAACTGAAAAACCTGCAGAAGCAACGCCAGCTGCAGCTGAAAGTGAAGGTCTTGGTACAACTATCAGTCCTGAAGCAAATACCATTCCGGGACCAGGAAAACCAGAACCAAGTATTGTGGATGAAGAAGATTTAAAACACCCACCGCATATTCACGCTATTGATGTCCAATGTAGCAAAGAAATGATGACCATTAACATTGAATTTAATAGGGAATTCAACGGTGTTATCTACTCAAAAGGATACTATAACACTCCAGAATGTAGATATGTACAAGAAAACTCAGGCCAGACGAAGTATACGTTCACCGTTAATCTAGAAATGTGTGGAACAGAGTTTGTAAACGCTTTCGATACTCAAAATCAGTCATATTTAGAAAATGTTTTAGTTCTACAAAATGAACAAGGTATTCAAGAAGTTTGGGATACAGTTAGATCTGTCAGGTGTCTCTGGGAAGGCAATCTTAAGGATACTTTGAGCGTGGCATTCAGCATTGGTATGCTAAGCCAAGAGATTGTGACGTTCAGCGGAGATACTGCCATGGCTAAACTAGACGTGGTTCTTGGAAGGGGACCATTTGGGGAACCGGCAAACGGCTTAGTGAAAATTGGCGAACAAATGACTCTGGTAGTCTCTGTGAGCGGTGACCCAGGCTTTGACTTGCAAGTAAAAGACTGCAAAGCAGTAGATTCTGAAAACAAAAATACTGTAGCCCTGACAGACGAAGATGGCTGTATATTGAAACCAAAACTTTTCGGAGCTTTCCAGAAAACTAGGGATACCGGAAATACTGGAGCCTCGATAATCGCTTACGCATATTTCAACGCTTTCAAATTCCCTGACGAAATGGATTTGATGATCGAATGCAATATCGAATTATGCAAAACTGATTGCGATATTTGCTCAAAAGATGGTCAACAATTAGAACCTGCCAAGAGACGTAGGAGAGACGTATCGTACAATACCACCATCGCTGGTGATTGGGTGACCATGGGCAAACTGGTACGAGTAATATTACCGGAAGATCTCAATCAGAAAACTGCGTTGGAAGTTACTACGAAAGATCACATATGTATGACGACACAGGGTTTCGTGTTTTCAACCGCCGTTGTGGCCTGCCTGCTAGTGCTCAGCTGCTTTACTAGTGTGTGTTTGTGGATGAAGAGAAGAGAAAAAATGTATCTAAAGTACTAGAATAAGAATAAAAGATGCAGGAAGTTTCATATGCGAGGTAGAGATAGCATAGGCAAATATATACCTTTTGATTTAAAGTGACTTATCAGTTTTAGCACTAATTTACATTGTGACGTATTTTTACGGAAATATCCTCTCATTTACGTGGAAACTGATTAGATCTGATACTTTAAATTGAAAAGATGGCTATGTTGTTTTTTATACACATTCAGTAAGCGTTAGTTCAATAACTGATATATTGGAAGTCGCTGATGATGGGTATTTAATAGCACCTTAATTAAAATGCATTTGAAATACATTCCAAATTCAGTTAATGATATTGCAGTAAGTCGTAAATTCTCTATCTCGCAGATTATAGTTCCACACAAGAAGCGAACAAAATTATAGTTTTGCTCGATTAAGAAACACTGTATGTATGACGACGTCTGAAAAAGATATCAAATGCCCATGACCTGCCAATTTAAAGTTCCGTAATACCTAGTTACCATTTATTTATTTTGTTAACAAAATATTAGGTACTTTTATACCAGAAAAAAAGTTACCAATGTACTACCTAATATAAGACGCAAATATCAGTTTCATAGAACAACCAGCAATAATATTCTACCTTTTTATACCTACAATATAAATCAAAATTTGTTACTTAGGAGTAAAATTTTGCACTTGTATTACTCATGTTGCATACCAAAAACCGTAATGGTATTAGTATAGTAGACTTCTGATATAAAAGTATACTTATTGCGAGATTTAATGTCTCGGTTACCATTGTATGAAAAATAAATTGTAAATTGTATTTAACGTTAACTTTATAATAAGCCTCAAATTTTGTAATTGTATTTATTAAGTTATGTAACAAAAGAAAAACGTGTAAATAAATAGATATCTAAAATTAACTAGCAGATTGTGGAGCAAGTATTTTATTTTTCAGCCCTAAAATCATAAAAAAGAGTACTTTATGTCGATATTACAGCACTATCAAAATGTATGTATACCGTGAATCGATACTGAATGAAAATGTTCAGTTAGAATGTTGGAAAGCATATATCCTAACGAGTCCCACTGCCTGACGAGTCCTCGGCAGCGCGTTCATCACAATGTTTACGTTTACATTTGTATTTTTTTTCACTTCATGCAATGCCTTCCGCTCGCTTTGGGGCGCAACCAAACAAAACTAACCCAAGGCATGCCCAAAATCAAGAAAAAAGCACGTTTAGAGTCATGTTTATTATAGCGAATACCATTGGTAAAAAAGTGTGGCACCGAAACTCGCCCAGTGCACAAAAAATATTGCACCAGTTCATTGTCAATGGTGTGACATTCCGTTTCGGTCGCCAACTATAACTGATTTTTTTAGTACGCCCCGGTACTATTCATGCTTCCGTTCGAAGTGCGAAATCTAATTCCGGTATCGAATTCAATTTTAAATCGGTCCCGCGTGACCTAAGGGGTCTGTTTGATTGGAGTGTCGAGTAACGCAGCAGTAAAATTTCCTGCGCGCTGACTTCTTCTTTCGGAGCGCGAGGGACTTCTTGTTCAGTTTTGTAGGTACGGTCCCTTTTCCAGAGAAGCCTTTCGGTTGTTTAATCGATTTTTAAAATTTCTTTTAAGCCGAGGCATTTGCGGTGGATTTTGTCTGCTAACAACGTAGTGATTCCCGTATTAGCCATTGCGTTTGGTTTTCGATTACGTTTAGTGCTGTAAATACGGGAAAATCTCGCCACGCCAGGATTTTTAAAATTGGCTTTTTTCTGGCATAGGCAGCCATGGTGGTACTTGGCGGTTTTTTTTTTATGTGCCATGTAGTTTCGCCATCAGTTTAAGAGGTAAGTTTTCCTTATAAATTGCAGATGTTTTGCGTTTCTCGGGTCTTATTTAATTGCATTTTTGTATTATTTAGCTTTTCGTTCCTATCGGACTCGATATAATCGACTAATTAATCGGCGTGACGTCATCCTAATTAGAGATTAATATGGGTGGATAGTTTTTTTTACTACTCGGGGGGCGTAGTTTATTATTTAATGATTATTAAACTAACCGTTTTCATCCATATCGGACTTGATTTAATTGGCTTGATTATTCGGGGTGACATCAAATTAATTAAGAGATTAATTTAAGCTTGGTCTTCAATATTTTAATGAAATAGTTGTTATGGTTCATTCACGGGGCCTTGCTACCAGCCTAATTAATCGTTTTTATTTTGTTTCCGACGAAGTGTAAGGTAGATTTTCGGTAATTTAGCAGTTCAATTTATTTGACCTTTCTGAGGCAATTTAGATACGAGTGTGAATTTAACCATTGATTTCGATTTCGCTTTTTCAACAGCCATTAGTTGCGACTCCTAATTTCATGGAATTTATTATATTACCGGATTTAGAATCAATGCAATGGGGAACTATGGTTTTTATCTTTAATTTTATTATTTATTCTTGCAATCAACTTCTAGAGATTCGTGTGGGTTGTTGATTTTAATTATTAATTAGACACTAAACCGGGAAATTCGGTTGTTAGGGGTTAGTTAATGCAGTTTCGTTTATTATTAGATACCGTACTAAGGGAAGCCCTCAGATCATGTCGTATAGAGTACATATTTTTGCGTATTTTCGTTCATTGTCATTTACTTTATTGAACTTTGTTCTCGATTTATTAAATTAAAGGTAGAGGCACGCACACTATCTTTTTGATATTAATATTGGAAAGTCGTTCGTATTATCTATTTGCCAAACTCGCTTAGTGCGATGTTTTTATTCAAGTATATTTTGCTGCTTTTGGTTCATTATGTGCACCGTACTTGAACTTTTCTTTTGAATTATTGGAATTCAGGAAAAGGTGTGCTTTATACTTGATAATAATATGGAAGGTCAGTCCATTTATTTGTCTAATTCATTTAGTATGATTTTTCATTTTAGTGTATTTTGTTGCTTTTGTTTCTTGATCATACTTGAACTCTTTTATCAATATGGGATGGATTTTATCTGTACCAGACCAGGATCGATCCGATTAATTACCTTCATTTATCTGTTACTTTTCACTATTGCTGTTATTAACTGTTCTCAACGATTATGTACGTTTATTTTGCAGTGCCAAACTCGGTCCGAATTATCGGACTGCTTATTTCCTCTTTCGAAAAGGCTGTAATATTATTTTTAACTGATGATGTTGGATTCCCTTGGGCGAACTGAATCCTTTTAGTTTTTTTGCATAACTAAAATTAAGTTATAGTTGTAAATATTTTGATTGCTCTAATATACTGTTACGGTGGTGTTCTTTTCTCATTTAATCTTTTTTTTTTTATTTTGGTTCATTTTTGATATTCGATTTAAAATAACAAGGGGAATACCCTGCCACTTAAATCTGAAATTTGAAGCTATGTGGCAGGAGTTTGGTTGTCCTTTCCCCGGGCGAGAGTTTGGAGGCCTTTTCACCAGGCGGGAACTTGTTGGTTCGCCTATCTGTCTGAACTGCTGTAGATTTGGCTTAGTAGAGCTTGCTTGCCTGGTGTGACCAGACCGTCCATTGGACCGGCGAGACGTGTTGAACGTCGGAAGGTATTCCACCCAGGCTGGTTCCGTAACAGGCCGTCCTGGTTCACCTGACGGTGAAACCTCCTAGAAAGCTAAGTGCTTAATATTTTAGTGTTAAATGTCTGTTGTGTAATACCTGTTATTATTGAGTAAGCACCGACCCTTGTTATAATTGCGCCCCATTCTATCTCGGCGGTTTACGTGATCACGACCCCACGCGGTAGACCAAACCCGATTTATTTTTACTTTCCCCAATTTCTCGCTGGGGCTCTTAGGCGCTTATGTGGTGCCTATTTCATTTTTATTTAACTTAAATCTTCATAGAATTTTGGTCCACCACTGATAATATATATCTTTTATTGCTATTGTTCATTATTATTAGATAGTTTAGTTTTCTTTTTGGGGGTTCAAACCACCTACGTTCATTGGCATCGCACCTGTATTTATGTAATAATATTTTAGCCACCTCAAGTTCTCAAGTTATTGTTACACCATTTTGTATCTATCGCTATTTTAGGCCTTTACCGTTGTATCTGCGGCGTTTTTATTTGGCTCGACAATTTTTCTTACTAACACTTTTCAGCTCTCCTAGATTGGTGATGGCGTTCTCGTCTTTTGCGAATCTTACCGGCCATGTTACCTTGAGGAGCGGAGGTCTTGCAGCAGGTTCCACGAATAACGCGGGGATCTCCAGTTTGGTCCGTAACGAACTCGGTGGCGCCCAATGAACCTCTCTCCGGTTAATTGAGCAGTGGGCAAAATTGCGCGCTTACTTTACAACTTGCTACAAGGCCTTGCGTTCCAACCTGCCGGGTAAATATTTTTGCGGGGGATTACTGGTCGAATTCGGTAAGTGTACAATATAATACTGATCTCGGTGGAACTCGTCATAGCTCCACGAGCATTGAACATCTTTTAATTTTTCTTAAAAAAAAAAAGTAATATTTTTATTACAGAGAAAGCGCGTCGCAATGGGGTATAGAATTTGACGATTTGACCTTGAGTTCAAAACTCTACGTCACTATCACTACTTGAAGATAAAAGGGAATTTAAAATAAAAAGATCTTTTCTGCCATTTTCAAAAAACCATCTGTTATCTGATATCCTTTGTCGGTTTTCGTTCTTTTTTCTTTTGACAATAACATCGGTGCCACACGGCCTCCAATGTCTCGTGCGTAACTGATTGCACTCGGAGCAAGAAATGTCGCACCAATTTCCCAATGGTATACAAATACTTGCCCTGCACTGTCCAATGGTATACACATATTGCAGTCGTGCCTCACTAGTTTTACCAATGGTATTCGCTATTAGTAGACGTTAACCGTACCACATCACAGGGCTTTACAGTTGTGCGCGCATCACATTGTTGTCAAGCACATGTCTTTACGGTCCACTGAATTGCTTTCAACGGTCTGGTAATACAGTAGTCAGATACTATGCTTGTGAGATGGCGGCACGGGTGCGATGCACATCGATGTTTTTTTATTTATTTCAATTGTTTCTATTTAAAATTTGGGTGTTTTGTTTGGTTGCGCCCCGGTGCGAGCCGAGGGCATTGCATGAAGTGAAAATGCAAAAATACAATTATAAACATTAAACAACACATGTTTGTCAACAATGTGATGCGCGCGCACCTCTGAAGTTCTGTGATGTGGTACGGGTAACGTCTCAGTAAACGTTTCCCGTACCACATCAGGGGGCTTCAGAGTTGCGCGCGCATTACATTGTTGACAAACATATGCTTTACGATTCAAAGTTCATTGAAATCAACAAACTTTCAAACAAACTGTTCAAAGTTTCAAAGTAGTGTTGGTGTATATTATCAATATATTATGTCGTCTCTAAAATTAAAATTCTCAAAAGATAATGTGATTTTAAAAGAATTTGATGTTCGAATATCATCTCTAGAAGAATACTCCGGTTATAGAATGAATTTAAAATTGCTGCAGAAAGACATCAACGATTATTTAACTACTTTAGTGGTGGAAGATTCAGGTTTAATATTTTTTTAATTCGCCTAGTTTACAATATAATTAACCTTATATTAATAGTACGAATTACGTTCAGTTAAACTTCGGCCAATGTGACATTGGATTAGTACCAGTTGGTTCTTTTTTGCGTTAGAAAAGGAGCGAATAACATAAAGATAAATAGAACCAACTGATGCTAAAAGTAAGAAGTAAGCTGTAAAAACTAGCGTTTCATATGGTATGAAAAGCTTTGAAAAATCCTTTCAGTTTCGAAGATGGAAACTAACTGGATGGTGTACCTACATAATAACCAAGTTTGCAATTTAACCATAACATCTACAACATGAAATAATTGCAAATTTGTTCCTTGAATGGCACTGATAAGTATTGTATTTGTAGCATCAATAGAATTGGAGGAAGAGGACAGTGCCCCAGGCTCTGATTTAGAAGAAGAAAAAAGCCCCAAACGATCCTTAAGCAACAATGGGGATCCTCAAAATACGAAAGTTAAAAAGACTTGATAGTTCAGGGGAAGAATTATACCTAATTTTAGTGAGGTGAGCTGTTCTGTCTAAAGGTGTTAAATTTGCATTTTTTTTTTGAATTTTCGTAAGTGTTAGTTTTGATAATGTGTATTTATATAAACCTTTTCTAGTTGAAGTTCCTTGTATCATATTTTTTCAAGTATATTGTACACAATATGCCAAGACCTAAGTCATATATACCATGTACCTATACAATATATTATTAATATAATACCTAATTGACAATTTTAAATTTTGATGTGTCTGAATAAATAATAATTCTGTTCTTAACTGATATTTCACTAGAATTTTAATGTATTTATAGCCTTTATCATTTTATTTGCTTTGTTAGTTTACCTGTTCCACTCAAGGTTATGCAATATTTTGTTAACATGTTGAGTGAATGTTGTATTTTTTAAATCCTTTCAAAACTCGAATTCAAAAAAGTTTTATTCTCATAAAAAATACAAAAATTATCCAACAACAAAACAGAAAAATATGCAGTGACATCATATACAGACAAAAACCGCATACAAATATTTAAATTAGAAGCATAGTAGCCCTGGCAGGTAATGAGCATTTAAACAGATCTGCTGATATAGGTATTCATCAATATTTGAAAACCTGCAGCATAAAATAAAACACAAGTCATATACAGATACAAATTGTACTCGCAGAAATAAAAGCATTTCATCAAATACCTACTCGCATTCAGTCAAATGTATAATTGCAAAACTCATCAGCTATGTAATAGGTCCTTGCAGCTGAAAGCCTATGCACGTCCCCTTTAAACTTTTTATGACAAATAAGTTAAAAGCCTACGAGTATCTCTGGTCTTAAGCTCTTAAATTCGTACTTGCAAAACCGTATGCAGCAGATTAGGGTTGGGAACTCAGTATCCGACAGAATGCTGGTGACTGTGGGTGTGCCACTGGGGTCGGTGCTAGGACCCCTTCTCTTCTTGGTTTACATCAATGATCTGCCTTTTGCTGATACGGGAATTAAATGGACACTTTTTGCTGACGACACCATTCTGATTTGCAAGCATAGAGACAAGAGTGCTTCACAGGGAAGATTGATGGAGGCACAGTCTAGTGCTGAAAATGGCTTGCATCAAACATGCTTTTCTTGATTGTAGCTAAAACAACTAACGTTATATTCTCCATGAGACCATTGTCGGGTGATGAGTTGGATGGTGGTGTGAGGTTCCTTGGTGTACACCTAGATCCGAGACTGTGATTGAATATCCACATTAAGTACCTTTTAAAAAAAGTTAACAATAACATTTTCATGCTAAGAAACTTGTGTCTCAGTCGATTATGCGGTCGTCGCGTGGGGACATGCTGCTGATTCTGGAAGGGTGTTTGCTCTGCAGAGGAAAGTCAACAATTGTGTCGGGTTTCTCTTACAGGGAAGACTGCATAGTATTGTCTGTACATACTCGAAAACTTGCTTTATCAAAAAAAAAAAAAAATAAATAAATCAATCCACCTATCAGATGCATGTGAACGTCCACGAACACCAGAGGCAGGCATAATTTTGATTCGAACTATTGATGATTAGTATAAACAACTTAAAAAAGATACGAATAAATTAATCCAAATTGAAAAGCAGAAACATATTAACAACATCTTAAACCGTTCGACAAATAAGTCCAAAACCTTATGGAGCCTAGTAAATAAAAGTATAGGTAACACTAAATCACGAAAAAAAATTACGGAACTTCACACTAACACTAAAACCATCAATTGTCCTCAAGATATTGCAAATTCCTTTGCGCAATATTTTTCTGTTGTCGTTGACAATAAGCTTAATTCACATTTTAAAAATTCCTTCTCTGAAGAGTGTACAACATCTCGGGAACAGGAAAATTCAATTTTTTTGTCTCCAGTAACACCTGGGGAAATTCAGTATATCATAAAGTCATTAAAAAGTAAGAAATCCTGTGGTTATGATAATATTCCTGTCGACCTTGTTAAAAAATGTTCTGATGTATTTGTAGTACCTTTAGCTTACATAATAAATAAGTCTATTGAACTTGGCCAATTTCCGAACAGTTTAAAATTATCCTCAATCACTCCTGTTTATAAGAAGGGCGATAGACATGATATGGATAACTACCGACCTATATCGATACTTAGTGTTTTTTCAAAAATCATTGAAAGGGCTGTCACCGAGAAAGTTTGTATGTTTTTAGAGTCTTTTGATATTCTCACTGGATCTCAGCATGGATTTCGTAAAAACAAGTCAACTGAAACCGCATGTATTGAATATGTACAATTGATTAATGATAATATGGATAAAAATGAGTGTACAATATCAATTTTTTTCGATTTGTCGCGTGCGTTCGATACAATAGACATTAACTTTGTGTCTAGCAAACTAGACGCGCTTGGAATCCGTGGCCCTGCCAATAATTTTATTATGTCTTTTTTAAGAAACCGTAAGAGTTTTGTGAAAGTGGAAAACTGCAAATCCGAAACCTTTAAAGTACATCGAGGTACTCCTCAAGGTAGTGTTCTTGGTTCACTGATATTTTTGTTGTATGTTAATGACATTCCCAAACATGTTCCTATTGGGTCCGTTTTTATGTATGCAGACGATACGTCTATTGTAGTATCTGATAAAGACTCAGAAACAGTTTTTGCCAAAGCTACAAATGTCTTGAGGAGCTTTAATGAATGGTATCATAAGAATATGCTTATGATAAATTATGATAAAACTATAATTCTCGAGGCCCATAATGTCCGTAGGCAAGGTAAAAATTTTAATTTTAAAATAGGAAATACTGACCTAGAAACTAAATATTGTGTCAAGTTTCTGGGTACTTATATTGATAGGCATTTATTATATAGTGATCATATAGATTACATATGCGGTAAAGTGTGTCGTGCACACTTTGCCATTGCTCAACTGAAAAACTCTTTTAATGAAAAAAACCTATTGACAACCTATGTCTATGCTATGGTTTACTCACACATATCTTATAACATCGTCATTTGGGGACAATCATCGGATATAAACAGACTCTTTGTGCTACAGAAAAGAATAATTCGTCTTATTTTTAATCTACCATATAATTCAAGCTGTAGATTAATTTTCAAAAATAAAAAAATTCTCACTCTAACCTCCATATACTTGTTTAAGCTTTTAATGCACATTTACAAAAACAAACATCTATTTATTCTTAATTGCCATATACATGGTCACAATACCAGGAAAAAAGATACTTTTCGTTTAATCCGGCCCAACCATTCATTTTATCAAAAGTCGCCTATTTATGCAGGTTGCAGCTTTTTTAATTTGCTTCCTGATGAAATAAAACTTTCTCCAAGTGATAGCATATTCAGAAAAAAATTAAAGGAGTTTCTCGTTGATCGCAGCTTTTATGCGCTGAACGAGTATGTTTTGGCTTGTAGTTGAATCGGCGTATTAGTTCGTCCAGCTCTCAAGTTTGTTTTTTATATACCTTTGTTTAATGTCACATATTTGTGAGTTGTATCCTTATCAGGGTATACATATTTCTTTGACGTGTCTTATTTATGTGTATATGTAACTGAAAGACAAATAAAATACTTTTACTTTTACTTTTTTACTTTATTGCAAAACCGACTCTGTGATATTGACTATAGTTGCTTGAAAAGGTGTCAGAGCGGTTCTTGGTACCTAGCCATAAAGTTCTTCAACAGACTGCCTATGCAGATAAGGGAACTCCCTTTTAAAGCTTTTAAGGGAACAAACAATTTCTGCCCCACAATGCCTTCTATTCATTGAAAGAATTTTTAAGCTTTAATGTAGATACAGTGTAGAATGTTCTTGGCTGTGTTTGTATTGGTGTATTTTAATGTGTAGTACAAGTTTATGTATATATACCGTATTGTATGAACAATTGTTTGTATTATTTTAAATAAGAGATTTTAATAATTGTATTCAATTTGCAATTATCTAACTATTCTTACATTTTATTTATTGACGTGTGTAAATACTATATGCTATATGTATATTAACACTACCTAATAAAGAATTGATTGATTTATAAAAGTATTTAAATGGCATATTATTTAAAGAGAACAGGTTATATGGCATGAGGAATGAGGATGATGATGATGATAGCGAATATGCAGAAGTCAAATACAATATTTTATCTACAACTGTTCACCCAACTAAAAAACGAATGAATATTTAACAATATTCATTAGTTTAACATTTATCTAAAATATTTTGTTAAAGTATCTAGTAATGGCAATGTACTTATACTTTGCTGCGGTTCGGTCGTCATATTCTTCAGATGTAGACTGAATAACTAGGAAGATAATAACAATAATATTTATTGATCTTCGGAAATATAAAGTCTGGTAAAAAAAGTCAATGATAAAAATTACAAAATATGCAATATAAATTTGAAAAAATGCTATATTGGCTTTTACAAAAACACAAAACAAGCCGAATAAGTTGTATCATTAAAAGGAAGATATCTCAGTTCGGAGTAGAGTGTAATACTCATCAAAAGAGTATCAAAGGAATCTCAGACAAGAGCTTATGAATTTTTGATTCGAATATTTCCAAAGACAATTTTTTTATATTTTCTGGTAAAGCATTGCACAGTTGCATTTTCTCATTTGTTCTATTTATGCTTAACCTACATAGGATATTATTTGCTATTGAGCACCATGCTAACAATCCATATTGCATCATCGATTCCAAAAATCGTTGTGACAGAAGCACTCTGACAGTCAACCTGATTTTCTTTATTGCATCTACGTTCTGTACAATCAACTACAACTCATATTATCATCCGTAAGGACACCCAAGAACTTAATCCGAGAATCCTCTGTCCTATTATTGGTGTGAAAAATTTCACTCTTAGGTTGTTTTGCAAATAATTTCAACAAATGCTTTACTGGTTGTTCTGCACAAGATAATCTAGATTTTGATTTTTTGAGCTCCAATATTGCCTACAGTGAAAACACATTCTTTTTATCTCCTCTGTCTGTGTTTATGATGTTATATCGTTGAGTAACAGATTAAAAAGTTCTAATTCCAGGGGGCAAGATGGAATTTCTAAAAAGATTCTAAAATAATGCAAGCTCTCTCTTGGTGAAGTACTGACATTCTTAATCAATTTATCTTATGAAGAAGGAGCTTTTCCCAGCAAATTCTAGCAACGGTCATTCCTATTTTTAAGAAAAGTGATCTTAACAGCTATAGCAACTATCGAGTCATCAGCCAGAATTTGAAGGATCAGTTAAACCTGTTTCTTTAATAACTATGGACTTCTGTCAAATACACAACATGGTTTTGTTAAGGGCAGAAGTACTGAGTTCTTTTCTGACCAATATTGTGGAAGCTCGCGATAGCAGAAAACACTGCTTGGGCCTAATAATAGATTTTTCTAGGGCCTTTGACACTGTGCATGATTAAGGTTTGCCGACCAAACTAGCAAGATATGAGATTCGAAACAAACCATTATCACTTTTTGCCTCATACTTCAACGACCGACTTCAACAGACGACCATCAATGATAATAAGAGTCTATCCAAAAAAATCAAACAGGGTGTTTCTCAGGGTTCGGTGCTGGGTCCACTGTTTTTCGGGTGATCCCGGTACTTTCCCTGTATGTTATGTCGATGACACGAATCTCTTATGCATGAACTCAAACATACCTTCTAAGTCCCAGGCAGACTTCACTTATACCTTGACGATTGGTCCGTTAATAATAATCTAGTCCTCAATAAAAAGAAGATAACCTTTTTGTTTTTTTTTTCATCAGATCGTCAGGATAGTATTGATGCGCTTTGTCCAGTTTTTAACACTAAAATAATGGTCACTCGGCAAGGTTGATGGGATGATCTTTGATTCTTCCCTTAATTGGATCACACATGTAGAATGCTTATGCACTCGTATAAGAAGTAATTGCTATGCCCTTAATTTTCTCTCCAATTACTGCAGCCAAGAAATTTTGTTTGCACTTTACCATGCCTGGAAGATAGCGTGCATAATACACTTCCCGAAACCGGGGAAAGACCCGTCTTACCGACCAATCTCTCTCCTTAACACCCTCGGCAAGGTGGCTGAAAGGCTAATCTTGCCGAGGGTCAACAAAGAAGTTGCAAAAATTCGCATTCTCCCTCAGGAGCAATTTGGTTTTCGGGGCCGGCATGGCACTGTCATGCTGGCCGCGAAGATCGCATCCGATATTTATGAGGGTTTCAATAGCAGAATAACCACCGCGCTACTGCTATTAGATATAGAAAAAGCGTTCGACAGGGTATGGCACGATGGGCTGCTGTTCAAACTACTGGCGACTTACAGTATGCCATTATACTGGACAGCACTCATCGCGTCATATCTTGCCGGACGCTCCTTCACCACCCGAATTGGCCACAAAACCTCCGCCAGCAGACTGCTACTTGTAGGAGTGCCGCAGGGTACTGTATTATCGCCGCTATTATTCAATCTTTTTATAGCAGATATCCCGTCACATCCTAATACCCGTAAAGCCCTCTTCGCTGATGATACGGCGATTTATTCCCAACATCCCCAAGCTGAGGTGGCAAAATCACACTTACAGGAGCACATGAGCATCCTCACCCCTTACTATTACAAAATGACTACCTAAGGGGCGCGTTTTCCGTCACTGGACTCGATCGAGTCAGGATTGAAGATCTGCATCCGTGGGCAAATATGAAATACATCGAGGAGTACCTACATCGATGGCCTCGCATGCAGATTCTTCGAGAAACAGGTGGCGGGATCGCCGCTGACAGCGAATTTAACCAATTCCCGGTACAACCCGGAAAACCCAACCACGTATGGCACCATCTATCGCTCAATTTCGCTATATTACAAGCAACTTATGCCCCCATAATCCATCTTCCCTAATGAACAGTAATTTAAATCTCAACTTTCTAAAATACTCTCATAAACAGCCTTTTTAATACTTAATTTTAAATTTTCATTAATCTCATGTATCAGGAGAGCAGAAACGCATGACCTTCAGCCTTCAGGTAACATGTACGTCCTGCTTGCGGCCTAACCAATCACTGTGTTCGGACACGGTGGGCGGGGCCTGTTAAGGGACCTGGTCCGCCTATAAAAGAGCAAACCATACAAACTCAACGCACATGATTTCTAGCCACCGAAGCATCCGTGTCTCCGCAGCTGGTACCGCGCGGCTCGTCCGGCGTACCCTAATTGCCATTACAGCTTACTTAAACAGAATCACAGTGATGATTCTCTATCGTTTACCTTAGTATACCTTTTGTTTTAAGAATCTATGTTGTATAGTGTAAATGTCCCTTTTATCTTATGACGTCCTGCTCCATGATAGCATCTGAGCAGGGTTTTTGTTTGGTTTTTCCCTGCAGTAATTACGGGTACCAACAATTCTTCATAACAATAAGCTTTTGCTAATCCTACTCGCGAGGACTTTGAATGGGGCTTCCCATATAAAGTACAGTATATATAGCAGAATCACACCTCCTAGTAGTTAAGTTAGGTTAAGATCAACCCCCTGTGGGCATACAACCCCATACGGGCGCAGCTAGCTGCTGGCCACTGGCGCTGAAGTAACACCGCCCGGCTAAACAGCAGTTTTTAGAGTAGTAAATTGCATACTTAAGCTAGGGATGTGACTTATTTAATGTAATGTTAAAAAGAGAAATATATGATATACCATTCCAACCTTCACTCACGTATTCGTTATGGCATTTTGATTTGGGGAGCTGGTAGCCATAGTAAAAGAGTTTTACTGTTGCAAAAAGGCTATAAGAAAATTAAATCATCACCTAATCTCAAAACATTTTATTAATTATGTATTTTATGATATATAATTTTAAATAAACTGAATTAGAAGCATACAAACTATATAAAAAAACTAACATTTAGACTAACAAATATTGAATATGAAGAATGGTATGAGTTCCAGAGAAAAATGTTTTTAGTAATTGATACAAAATGCATCAAGGAAATGTCATCCATCTGAGTTTTAATCATCTTCTGATGATGGTTAGCGAAAGACCAGTCGAGTGCAAAAATTCCTTGAAAATTTCTGTTTCGGTATTGTGGTTAAAACTCTGTTTTAGTGCATTTTGTGAAAGGTTCTAAACCCCAACATAATACATACCATCCAATGCAAGAAATAAAGTTATTATTATTACCTTCATTCAATGCTATATTTGATATATGCAATTCTAGTTCCAAAATTTGCATCATCGGCATATAATATAATACATTTTAAATTGGTTTATTACTATTTTACGGGGTCCCGTTTTCGTCCAGGATCTTCTCTTTACCCGGGCTACAACCCCTTAAAATTTCGGCCCTCTACCTATACGGGAACATGCCAGTATAAGGAGCGTTACGTTACATATCCGAGCAGGACGCGTGACGGCTCGGTCTCATTAAACCCCCACAAAAAAAAATTTGCAAAACGCGCCTAAAGAAATTTTCACTTCAAAAAGTACTCTATCTAGCCACCTGTTCCCTCCGATAGAGCATCCTAATTATATAGTTGACCGATGCCAGTATGGCATCAGGCAGTAACCCATATTTATCATAGTAACTTAGAAGTCTGATTTAAAATGCTTATAAACGAGTTTGCTCACCTCGTGAATAACACTTTCCACCCATGGGCTATGAAAATATTGCTTAGCTATATAATGAAATTAATATATCGGACAGGTGTAACCAACAATCCAATGAACGGTCTATCTTTCAATGCTGATTTAAGCACATTTACATGCTTCAAGGCCTATATTAGCCGTCCGTACCTTTGTCTAACGCTCCGTCATACATAAATGGATCGTCATAGTGGTTCCTTGTCCGAACAAAATCTGTAGCGCTTACTCAGATTACTAGGCATAAATTGGTTTCAATAAAACAAGCCCAAAGCAATTTTGTAAAAACTAAATTTATTTTGCAAAATCAACTCTTATAAAATA
>MU182149.1:138736-197315 GCA_016904865.1 Pissodes strobi
ACCCATAGACGTACATTCTCAAAAACTAATTGGTCGTTAATTGAAACGTGAAATTAATTTTTTACTATTTTACTTATAACCAAATCGGGAATAACGGTCCTACCGATTTTGGTGACTATTTTGGAACATTGCTATATACAACAATTATGAGGCCCAAACAACATCTAGAAGAGTTTGAGCAAGGACTGAATAACATAAATGGGGGTATTGTCGGAACCTCTCCAAAACCTGCCTGCCCGCAAAAAGTTGGCTCTTTGAAAATCAGGTCACATTTTATTCGAAAACAATTCGGATGTTAACTACAATAAAAGCGGTGTAGCTCTTATGACAAATACAGGAAGAGACAGTTTTCAAGTTATCCATGCACTTTTTGCATAATTACCGAAGATTTCAGAATTTTTGGATTGAGCGAGAGAAACGGCACAATGCAGATGGACTTGGCAAAGTATTGACCAGGTACAGGGTGGCCTGTTTAAAAGGGGCCTATATCTTATCTCGAAAACTACGGGGGTTGGAAAAAAAAGTTAAATACAAAACTTATTCCTAGTAAAATGATCTTTATTTTTTTGTATTGTTTTAATCGTCACTTTTTTATATACAGGATGGTCAAAGAAAGTTACACTTTTTTAAATGAAACACCCTATATTTTATTACATTTTTGGATTCTACTTAAAATTCTAAGCATATTTGACGTATGATGTTATACCTCTACAGTTAGTAGTTTCACAGCTATAAACAGTTGAAAGTCGGTACTTTGGCTACTTTTCACCTTGGTAGCAGGAAGACCATTAAAGATGGAGTAAAATGAATTCCACATTCCTATCTTAACTTTCCAAGAGCTATCTGATGGTTCTAACTGATGGTACCTACCGAGGTACCAGATTTAGTACCCATGGTACCACCTGCCAATTAGTACCGTCAGATAGCTCTGGAAAAGTTAAGATATGAATGTGAAATTAATTTTACTCCATCTCTAATGGTTTTCTTGCTACCAAGGTGAAAAGTAGCCAAAGTACCGATTTTCAACTGTTTATAGCTGTGAAACTACTAAATCTAGAGGTATAACATCATACATCAAATATGCTTAGAATTCAAAAATGTAATAAAATATAGGGTGTTCCATTTAAAAAAGTGTAACTTTCTTTGACCATCCGTATATAAAAAAGTGACAATTAAAACAATACAAAAAAAAAGATCATTTTACTAGGAATAAGTTTTGTATCTAATTTTTTTTCCAACCCCCGTAGTTTTCGAGATAAGGTATAGGCCCCTTTTAAACGGGCCACCCTGTACATATTCTCCAGCGATAATAAAATATGTACCTCTGTGGTTGTGTTCGTTCTGGCTAAATTTTACACTGGAAGTGATCACAAACATTAAAATAAGGACAAACATTAAATTCAACATAAAAAAAACAGCAAGACACTTATCAAGAAATAAGGAATATTAGAATGAGCTTCATATGAGACAACTTCGACAGAAATATTTGATAAACTTTATACAGGGTGTCACATGAAAATTTTTTCATATGAACCTGGGTCCGGAAATGCATAGTTTCTAAGATACCGGGTGTCAAACTTTTAAAAAAATCGTTTTTTTATTAATATCTTAAATATCATTTTACCGATTTTGTCGAAATTTGGTAGTGTTATCTGTAATAATAAGGGACTCATTTAGCATGAATTAGATTAAAAATATTAAGTCCAGTGGCGTCCCGAGGGGCATCATACCGAATATTATTGACAAAAAAAACTTGCACCGCTGACTTCTTAAAACATTTTATATTTTTTTCATATTAAGCAACTAAAAATATAACATTAATTTTTGTTTGCTAAATTGTTTCCGTATCTTGCTTCGTTTTCGAGAAAAAAAAATCAAAACCAGTTTAGTACATTTCCAAACTTTTTTTTTTAAATCTGTTGTTTATTAATATCTTAAATTCCATTGACCGATTCTGTTGAAATTTGGTGGTCTTGTCTGTAATAATATGGGGCTCATTTAGCCTTTATTAGATTAAAAATATGAAGTCCAGTGGCATCTTGGGAGGCATCATACCGAATATTATTTACAAACAAAATGTGCGCCACTGATTTTTTTTTTAAATTGATTTTTCTCGTATTAAACAACTAAAAATACAACATTTTTGTTTCTTGAATTGTTTTCGTATCTTGTTTCGTTTTCGAGAAAAAAAATAAAAACCAGTTTATTTCATTTCTTTAGGGCAACAAATTCTACATCAAACGCTGGTGGGTAACCATTATTTTTATGGAATTCAATGGTTTATTCTATTCATAGAAATTTCTATAATAAATTATTGCAAACATTACCTTTTTTTTCTTTAGTTTTGTTTCATCGCGGGATTACAGATTTATTTTTTCTCTGTGACTGAAAAATCTCATGGGGATTTTCGTCGGCCCACATATGTTTCTTATAAAAATTAACAACGCCTTGGCGCGTAAATCCTGCTTCGTCTGTGAACAACACTTTATCGATAACGGATCGATCCTGATGATATTTTGTATATATAATAATTTATTATAACAATTTCTATGACTAAAATAAACCATTGATTTGTTGCCCTAAAGAAAATAATGTAATAAACTGGTTTTTATTGTTTTTTTCTCGAAAACGAAGCAAGATACGAAAACAATAATTCAAGAGGCAAAAATATTGTATTTTTAGTTGCTTAATACGAAAAAAATATAAAATGTTTTAAAAAGCCAGTTTCGCAAATTTTTGTTGTCGATAATATTCGGTATGATGCCCCCGGGACGCCACTGGACTTTATACTTTTAATCTAATTAAGGCTAAATGAGCCCCTTATTACTACAGATCACTACCAAATTTCAACAAAAGAAGTAAAAGGATATTTAAGATATTAATAAAAACAGATTTTTTTTAAATGCAGATTCCGAGCGCATACCAGAAATTACAGAATTTTAAATAAAAACATTAGTCACAAGACAAATGTTGAAAAGCGGGGCAAATTTATTAAAGGAGGTGCAATTACAATCTTGCTTAACAAATGTCTCCATGCGGGAAGAATGTCGTTAAGTTGTGAGGTTATGCATATTATAGA
Source organism: Pissodes strobi (assembly GCA_016904865.1). Classification (NCBI taxonomy): domain Eukaryota; kingdom Metazoa; phylum Arthropoda; class Insecta; order Coleoptera; family Curculionidae; genus Pissodes; species Pissodes strobi. The sequence continues at coordinate 141,816 of MU182149.1, forward strand.
TAACTATTGACCAATATCTCTTCTGGCTCACATCCAACATAATAACAAATCGCTTAACAACAAAACTGGACCTCTGGCAAAGGAAAGAAATATGCTTGGTACCATTCTTTGAGACAAAATAAGGAACAAATACATTAGAAGGACAAGATTATAGTCATAGCTCAGATAGCGATGGACAGGGTCCCGAAAGCAGATGGATTTTACAAAGTGAAGACAGGCTGATATGGAGAAGCATGTACTGACTGCCCCTGCCCAAAAAAAAAGTTTGGTAGACTATATCAGGAGGGTAGTTGGATAAATATTGGGCAAGACTAGCAAAGTTTCAGATTGGTCAAAAAAATATAAATTTGTGTTCGTTTTTAACCTAAAGAAAAGTACAATGTTCTGAAATTAGCTCTTAAAATTTAATTTTTAGTTTTAAATAACGACAGTTAGGTTTATATAGTGTATGGTACTAAATACTTTATAGGACGTGACGAGATGAACTAAACAAAAATAATAAAAAGCCTTAAAATTACAATTTTAAAAGTTCAATATGAAAAAGGCGGTTAATCTTTGAAAAAATAAATATATTATTGTTTCAAGACGCAATTTAAGTAACCCAAATGAAACAAACATAGTAGATACATAGGTTTTAAGCATAGATAACAATATTACATTGAATATCCATAACAATTCTTATATATATTGGGATAGACTATGACGTGTTTAACGTTTCAATATAATAATAAATACCTATATATTATTGTACTGAATTCATACTGCTTCGTAATAAAAATGTACTTGTAGGTGTATACAAATTAACTTGAACAGTATATTTATGATGTATACTGAGATGTATCGTCGTTCAGACTTATTTCAACTATACATATATCATAGCATGAACAGACGCCTAAAAATATTTAAATCACTTTCAACAATGTTATTTTATGAAAAAAAAATCAACATTAATTGCAGCAACATGAATATCAAAACTGAGGATAACAGACCCAATGTATATCTGTCAACTAGCTTAATATGAGTTGGTTGTCAAATAATACATACATCTGAAGAGGCCGAGATTAATTCTTTGTTGCCACATTATCTATCAGTCAAAGAGAGTATTTAGGTCTGCAACATGTATTTTGATTTAAACAAGGCCTTTGATATGATCGATTTTTAATAAACGAAATTAATGCCGATTTAACCAATCTGCCAAATTTTGTAAATCTACGACTTGCTGATGTAAATTAGGAATTTCACTTATAACGCTTTCGTATGTACTATCTTTCTCCATATACAAACACGCGACCCCTTCCATATTAATCAAACATTATTCTTTAAAAAATATATATATTCAGTGAATTAAAGAATTTTTTAATGTTCAATGCCAAAATAATATATAGTGCTTTATGAAAAAGTATTAGTTTTCTTTGGAAAGAAAATTAGAGGCTCGGATACATCTTAAATATACTGATAAGTTCCTCACACTAAATATGCAGGATATAATTTTGATACTACCTAAATTCAAGAAGTGATGGTGTGAATGTAAATAGAAAAGAGGGATTCGTTTGATACCAAGCGGGGAGAAAGTGGACCCCACGTGTGCTTTTTGTCACATTTTAAGCCAGTTTTTTTTTTGTTCGTCACCATACCCCCAGTAGTTGTATCTTTATGCTACTGAGGTAATCCACATAAAATTTTACCAGAATTTTTTCTTGTATATAATATCGTGTGTGCTAGCTTCCTTGTAAGATCTATCTATCTTATAGCGCGCCCCGTGGTTTTTTATTATGCTCGAAATGAGTGATTTTCGAATTCGAAACGAAAGTGATCTCATTGAAGAAGAAATTTTGATGGTGTTAGAAAATGATGATCCGCAATATGAGACTAATTGTAAGATGACGCAAAGTGGCGACCAAAAAAAAGTAAGTGATGAGGAAGGCAGTAACACAGTAATCACTGAAAGAGGTATTTCGTTTTATACAGTCAATAACCGCACCCAGTGGTCTACAATATCAACAAGTAAACACATTCGACGTTTTCAGACAAATAAAATTTTGCATGCTTCAGGACATACACGTAAAAGTTCAGGCAGGCAGGCAGGTTGTTTTTTTTTCCTGCGGATATATTCGACATTATCGTCACTGAGACCAACTACACAGCGAAGATTTTGTTTGATGTTTATAATGAAACTGATCATACTAGGAAATATGTGCCACTATTATTACAATTGCAAGTAGTAACTCTGCCTGTGATGGGTGAACTGAGTAACCCAAGGTTGTCACTGCCGGTCCCAAGCCCGGGCAAAAGAGGAGGTTGTGTTAGGCCAGCCACCTACCTGAAGTAAAAAAAAAAAACATACAGCTCATAGAACCGACGACACTGCCTCGGATACAGGACGGATCACTACGAAGACGACCCAAACTATGACAAGGAAAAAACGAATTTGGAAATCTAAACGCAACATCACCAGAGTCGCTTGCTGGAACATAACATCGTGGAATGGAAGAGTCAAGTAATCATTATTGAGATAGAAAAGCACAACATAGACATCTGCGGGATGCGGAACATGTAAGATAGGAAAACATATACTAATCTACAGCGGAAAGGCCAAGCACGAAAGAGCACAAACGGGAGTTTGAATTCTACTGCATGAGAAATATGCACAAAGCATCGAAGATATAGAATATATCAACGACAGGATATTGAGAATCTCCCTGAAACTGAACCAAACCACAATACATCTTATAAGTACGTACGCCCCGGATATATCCAAACCTGCTGAAGACTCAGAGAAATTCTACCGAGAACTACAGACCTCCGTAGACAAAATCAGTAACTCCCATAAAATCGTAATATTAGGAGATCTCAATGCTCGAATAGATAATATGATACTACCGGGCATAAAACAAAAATACAACGAGCCCACTATCAACGAGAATGGAGAGCTTCTAATAGATTTCTGCGCAAGAAACGAGATGAGGATCAATAACACATATTTCCCACACAAAGATCAGCACAAGTATACGTTCAATAACTATAGAGGTCAGAGATCAATGATCGATTTCATCATTACCAACAGAACAATCACACCATCGCAAGTACTCGATGTAAAGGCCTTAACTTCAGCCAACTTAGGGACAGATCACAATCTTCTTCTGCATAAGCTACTAATAGAGCAGCCACGATGAATAAGGAAACCGCCAATAAGCATAGAAAAATATAACATGGAATCACTGGAATCAGACAGCACTCGGAAACTGTACGAAAACAGACTAATGCAAAAAATGAATAAGATTGACCTCACTAACCAAGATGTTGAAACATGCTGGAATGAAATATGGAACTGCATACACCAGGCGGCCGAAGAATCCATTGGCAAAAGGAAAATCAACATAAAAGCAAAAAACTTCACCAAACCATGGTTCTGTCAAGAAGTGAAGGACCTCGCAGAATTAAAGCGGAAAAGCTTTCTAACATACAAGAGCACCCTATCCCAGGAAAAACACAGCGAATATATACAAATCAGGAACAGAGTCAACTCAAGAATCAAAGCGATCAAAAGAGAACATTGGGCCAAATTTACAAGCGACATGGATCATGACCTATATGGTGTCCAAAGAAAGGTGTGGAAGATGCTTAAAAACAGGAAGAAACCCGTAAATGAATACGTACAGGTTAAAGGAGACCATAGCGGCCCTTACTTCCATCATGCCAAACATTGGTGGTCCTAGGTCGTCTAAGAGGAAAGTTCTGTCCAGTGTGGTTCACTCACAGCTGCTGTACGCGGCGCCTGTCTGGCGGGGGGCACTCGGAAATAAAAAATTGCGCCAGAAACTTGTAAGTACCCAACGACAGATATTAATGAGGATTTGTAGTACGTGCAGAAGTGTGTCAGCAGAGGCAGCGGCGGTGCTGGCTGGTATCCCTCCGATACATCTACAGGCCGATGAGAGGGTCAGAAAATATAGAGGGCAGAATAGGAAAGAAGCGCAAGAGGAGACATTTCGGAAGTGGCAATACGAGTGGGAAACCGCGAAGAATGGTGGGTGGACACGCCGGCTTATTCCGGATGTAAGAAGGTGGGTGGAGAGATCCACGGGCGAGGTTGACTACTACCTGTCGCAAGCACTCTCTGGTCACGGCTGCTTTCGCAAGTACCTATGGGAACGAAGGAGATCGAATAGCGAACAATGCTGCTACTGTGATGAAGTGGACGACGCAAATCACACCCTCTTCCACTGCCCGCAATGGGAACCACTGATGGTAGAATATCGAAGGGAGGGGGGGAATGCACTCAACCCCATCAACATGATGGAAAGTCTGATGGAATCGAATGAGGGATGGCAGAGAGTATATGGCACAGTGAGGAAAATACTGGAGAGAAAGGAAAGAGACGGTAAATAGAGAGGAGACAATGGGAAGACCTCTCCACGACCGAAGTAATGCGAGAGCGGTTCCGGCGTGGTGAGCGAAAGAGGGGGAAGGGTTTAGTCGGTCGGTGCTTCCTGGACTGGAACACTAACCCGACACACCCCGGGCACATAAGATCGCCTTGAGCCAAGCCCGGAAGTCTGATAATGAGCAGATTCCTAATCCCCTCAATAAAAAAAAAAGGTTAAAGGAGTCACTACGGAGGTGTGGGAGGAATACTTCAGGAACCTATATGATGCCGAGGACACACAGGTGGCAGAAGGATACCAGACAGCATCTATCGCAACAGTTACCGAGATGGAAAAAAGGGCAAGATTAAAAAAACTAAAGAACAGAAAAGCTCCAGGCATAGACGATATACCAAACGAGCTTCTAAAATACGGCGGCCCAGGGCTTGCAGCAAGACTGACAATACTGTTTAACAAAATCTTGAGCAGTATGGAAATCCCAAAGAACTGGCACACCAGCATCACAATTCCCATATACAAAAAAGGGCAAAAAAACAAAGCCTGAAAACTACAGAGGAATAACTCTACTATGCTCAACAATGAAGTTGTTTACAGGGTTACTCAAGGACAAACTAGAGGAGCAAATAAAAACCATAAAGGAACAACAAGCATTCAAAAAGAATAGATCGACAACCGATGCCATATATTCATTACCAAACAAATAAAGGAAAAAGCAATAGAGTACAATACATCAGCATTTATTTGCTTCGTCGACCTTACTAAGGCATTTGACAGAGTCCGCCTGTGAGACGTCATAAAAATCCTAAAGGAAAAAGAAGCCGCTGCTAACATAGTTACAACGGTATACAGCCTTAACACTACTAACAGAACAAAAATCAAAGCAGGAGAGAATATTACAGCTAGCATCCCCACTCCAGGAGGAATAAGACAGGGAGATAGCCTTAGTCCATTTCTATTCAACCTCCTGATGAACAAAATCATAGAAGAAGAAACATCCCTGAACTCAGGATACAGAATGAACAATAGGGCTATCAGTATGGTCTGCTACGCCGACGACGCTGCAATATTCGCAGAAAGTGAGAATGACCTACAGAGACAGTTATTTAAGTTCTACCAGATCAGTCAGCAACTCAATATGGACATATCCATAGGTAAAACGAAAACCATGACCATCGCTAGGGAATTAATGAGATGCAAACTGGTAATAGATAATAAACCCATAGAGCAGGTCATGCAATTTAGATACCTGGGCATAGATATGTCCAGCGCTCAGGATCCAGTAAAGGACTTAAGGAACCAAATTAACAAATCAGCCATAATATCAGGATATCTAAGGGAAACTGTATGGGCTAATCCTTATATGCGAAAGGAGAGTAAGATTAAAATATATGACATGCGTTAGGCCAATAATGACATATGGTATAGAAGCGAGAGAGGATACCAACAAAATCAAAAGGATGCTACGAGTCGCCGAAATGTCAGTACTGAGAACAATAGCCGCGAAAACAAGAAAAGATCACGTAAGAAACACTGACATTAGAGCACAGTGTGACGTACAGGATGTGGTGAGATGGGGAAGGCAGAGGAGAAGAGAATGGTATAACCACGTGAAGAGGATGACCGACGGTAGGCTACCACGCATTGTACTAGAGGGAAAACCAGCAAGCAACCGTCCACCCGGACGACCACCAAAGAGAAGGAGAGACAGCTGGCAGTCCACATCCCAGGAAATTATACAGAGGCAAGTCCGGAATCAACAGATCATCTAGATCTCTAGCAAGTAGAAGAAGAAGAAGAGCAAAGCAGTACAGAGGCAGTTGAAATGCTTTTTACTAGTGATAGTGCATATTCTCGCCCTATAATACCAACTGCCCTCTTAAGAAATCGATACCAGTTTCTGACCAAGTTTTTAAAATTTGAAAATTTTGAGACAAGCGCTGAAAGAAAGTTAGTAAACATTGATAAACTGACATCAAATTGCAAGAAATATTAGTTCCCATTACGAATACTATTGCACTATCAACACGCAAGTGTATCTAGGCAAGCTATTTATTTTTTAGTATATTATTAGGTTAGCTATTGATTGATTTTTCTTTTAAGCAAGAAGAGGGACAAGGTGAACTTACCGATCATCTGGTCAGGGATATAGAATAGCCCGTGATAACTTTTTCACGAGTCTTCAGTTAACTAAAAAGTTGTGGGACAAAAAATTGACAGTGTGTTAGTGTATTTAAATGCATAAAGCGTAGAAAACACCATGTTCCGAGAAAGAGCAAATCTGTTATTTTGATATCAGCTGAGCATGAGGATGACAAAATAAGTAACAAAAATACAAAGTACCTATATATTGTTTTGCATTACCATGCACTGAAGCTGCAGTTGATGCAACAGATCAAATTGTCACAGAAATATAAAATTGAAAAAAAAATTCTTAGGTGGCCCATTGCAATTTTAAAACCATATGATTGATATTGGTGCCATAAATGCATTCAAGATGTGGAAATTTAAAACTCCATATTACTAGTCGGTCACTTGGATGTAACAAGACAATTATTTCGTCAGCTGGGAAAAATTTTGGCTTAAGAAAATATGGTTTTCAGATTCAGAAATAGCAATGGCTTGAAGGCAACTACAAAAGAGAACATTTACTAGAATGGCAGTCTGAAAATACAGCTCCACCAAGACGAGCATCAAGGTCGATGTTTCTTTTGTGCAAGATCCAAAGACAACATCGAGGCAACTTTGCGTAATATGTGAGCGGTTTGTCTGTATGCAGCAGACTGAAAAACAAGTAGGTTGCAAAGCATGTAAAGAAAAAAATATGTAATTATTGTTTTGTTAATTTTGTGAATAAATGTAATATAATCAAGTTTCGGTCCGTTTTTAATATACATAGTAAGAAGTCTAGAAAAACCCAGGAAAACACCAAAAATTTGGGGTGCAAAGGCATCCCGCTCGGTATCGCATGCTTAGAAAAGGCTTGGTAAGCCAGATTTATCGAAAACCCTTAAGAAATCCAGGATATATCTTATAAAAATATCTTTAATATAGATCCCGGTTTCCTTATGGGTTTAAATGTACCTTGGGATATCCTGAACTGCATATTTAATAGGAAAAAATGCGAATATGACATTCGTTATTATATGTGTTTGACAAAAATAGTGCAAAATACTAATAAAGTAACACGCATAAGACTGCAGTATAATAATTCTAGCGTAGTTACAGTTTTAAGGCAATAAGTAGGTCCATATAAGTGTAACATCTAGTTTTGTAGCCATCGAGTGTATCTTCTAATAGCAATCTTGCTTTTAAGACATCAATATACACACTCATGCTCAAGTCTATAAATTGTGCGAAGCACACATAGTTATAAAAATTGCTATACATTTAAAATAAATAACAAAAATACTTTATCAAATTTACAAAAAGTACAAAGTGAAATTGCTCTATACAAACATGAAAGTTTTTACAAAATCGGACCCTGTGTGGTTTTGGTCGAATAATTCTACATTTAGGTGTCCTAATGGTTTGTATTAAATGATGAAATTCTTGAGTTAGTTAGTCCCTTATTTCTCTCTTGCAAAGCTAGACCATCTTATCAATGAATATGTATACATTTTGTATCAGAATTGTTTGTGAACCAATCGCCTTGATTACGCAAAAAAAAAGATTTCACCATTTAACAACCATTGGTCCTAGTATATACTTCGTTCCTTACATAGGTAATGTATTTAAAGGCCTTAAAAATCTTAACATAAACTAATTTACCCAAAAGTTTGCTATTATTACAATTTATAAAAAACTATAAATATTTTCTTTTACCCTAGATTCAATGAAAATTATGATATCTTTTTACCAGGTTTAGATGACTTTTTTCTGTAGACTCGACATATTACATATAAAAGAGCTTCTGTAAAATTTGAGTTGTATTTAATTTTTGGCACTTCTGGTATATGAATTAAACTTGCGATAACATTTCACAATAAAAGAGTGTCAATAGGAATGTAACTTATTTTTTTCTAAAGATAATGCAGAACAAAAATTAGGAAATGCACTCTATTATACTAATTTTTAAGTTCACAAACTAATTTGCAGCCTTTATATATTTAGTCTTAGAGATTATAGATTCATAAGTATAGTCCTTTGAAACATGTTAACTATAGCTCTAATACCAATGACAACTGTATAGATATAGCCTTTTTATGTATTCAACAAGTATCTATACTATTTCTACCTTCCTTCCCTTTTAATTACAATTTCAATACCACTTCTTAGGCATGACTTTATAAAAGATGAAAGTTAAATTTTAGAGTACATGCCTTTTTTTATAAATTTACAAGCAGAGATCTATGGGAATTAAACGAGGACATTCAGAAACATTGCATTGGAGAAGAAATCTTCTGTCGTGACTACTTTCGGCTAGGGATTTTAGAAGAAACACACTCGATACAGACAACGATCAACACCCGAAAGAAACCAGAAACTCTTCATTGCAACCTATAATATCAGAATGCTAAGACTTGAAGAACATATGGAAAGACTCGATCAAGAACTCCAGCATAATGGGACGTCCTAGGCCTAAGTGAAACTAGAATGAAAGGAGAACTAACAAAAGCAGAACAGCTATATGAAGCTATAACAAATGCAAAAAAACAACGAAAAACCCAAGTTTGTTACAATTATTGGGGACTTCAACTCTAAAATAGGGCAAAACACTGATGAGGATATCCCGAACGTTGGTAAATTCGGTCTTGGCCAAAAGAACAGCAGAGGAGAAATGCTAATTAACTTCTGTAGCCTATTTTGTATGAACTCTTTCTTTCAAAAAACTCCACAACGAAGATGGACCTGGAAAAGCCCAAACGGTATCGTCAGAAACGAAATCGACTAGATCATGACCAACAGAAAAGATATATGCCAAATTGTTACTGTTCTTAACCGATTCGATACCAATAGCGACCACCGTATTGTTCGGGCAACCCTAAAAATAAACACAAGATTTGAAAGAAATAATATAATACACCAGAAAAACTACCCAACGATAGAGGTGTTAAGCAGAAACAAAGACGTATTCCCACGCACTCTAACCACCAAATTAGGGGAACCAAGAACACTCCTGAAATTCGGAATGGACGAACTGTCGGAACACATGGAGAAGAGCATTCATGTTGCAACTAAGGGAATATGCTCAAAACAAAAAGAAAGCTCAAAGAAAATTAGCACACACACAAGAAACCTAATGGAACTAAGAAGAGGAACGTATAGGGAAACACAGGGTTATAAGGCGATAAATAAAGCTATCAACAAGAATATCCGGAAAGATATGAGGGACCACAAATCAAAGCTGATAAGAAATACAATAGAAGACAACAGAAGCATGAAGGTTCTCAGATCCAAGCTTTCAAACGGAAGGCCAAAAATGACCAAAATAAGAAACAAGAATGGTATCGTAGTCAGCAATCGGAAAGAGATCGCAAACGCTGTTCAGGACTTCCATAAAAAGCAGCACATTTCTATAGCCCACGATAATCACTATCAAAAATCAAAAATTCAAAACGTGGGATCGGAAAAAATTCCCTAAATAGATACAGGCGAACTAATGGCAGCACTAACCCAGATGAGAAACAGAAGAATTCCAGGAGAGGATCAAATTACCAGCGAAATGATCAAAATGGGTGGCGCAGCTGTTCTGGAAGGTGCACGAATCCTACTGAATAAATGTCTGACGGAAGAAAGAATCCCAAAGAAATGGCAAAATGCGGAAGTTATTCTGCTATACAAGAAAGGAGGCAGAAACAACATCGAAAATTACCGCCCTATCAGTTTGTTATCGCATTTATATAAGCTATTAACAAAGATTGTAACAAACCGGTTGACTCACAAAATGGATTCATACCAACCATACAAACAAGCGGGATTTCGGAAGGGATTCGGTACTATAGACCACTTGCAGACACTTCGTACTCTTATCGAAAAAAGCACTGAGTATAACATAGAAATACACATAGCCTTCGTAGACTACCAGAAGGCTTTTGACTTCGACGAAACCTGGGCCATACTTCGATCCCTAGACAATGCGAGAATCGATTCCAGGTTCTCAAACTTGATCAAGCAGATCTATGAAAACGCGACTATCCAAGTAAAAATTGACGAAGATTCAAAAACAGATAATATCCCAATCAAAAGAGGAGTGCGGCAAGGAGACACAATTTCGCCGAAACTATTCACATTAGCCTTGGAAGATATCTTTAAAAAACTAAACTGGTATACAAATGGAATAATTATCGACGGAGTGCACCTCAACCACTTGCGATTCGCAAACGATATTGTGGTCATCGGCAGCACTGCAGAAGAACTTAACATCATGCTTCAAGAACTCCATAAAGAGTCAGCGAAAATCGGTCTTGAAATTAACTTATCAAAAACCAAAGTCATGAGCCCAGAAAATATCCAGGTAATAATTGATAACGAACCCATTGAAAAAGTATCAGAATATATTTATCTTGGTCATAAAATTAAATTGGGAAAGGAAACCAAGATTTCAGAAATTTCAAGAAGAATATGCCTTTCCTTGACGGCTTTTGGCAAATTGGGTTATATTCTTAAATCCAAGGATTTCCCTATAAACCTTTGAAGAAAAATATTCGAGTCATGCGTACTGCCGGTCCTCACTTACGACCTTGAAACAATGTCCATAACTCGCAAGATATCCAGCAGACTGCAAACCACACAGAGAGCAATGGAATTAGTGTGAGGGACAGAGTCCGAAACGAGGTGATCAGAAGCCGAACGGGCGCGCGTGACAAAGGTACTAATTCGAGTGGCGCAGCTTAAGTGGAGATGGGCTGGTCACATAGCAAGGCAGGACTCGGACAGGTGGACAATAAGAAGCCTAAGTTGGCGTCCGAGAGAGACTAAACGAAGCATTGGTAGACCCCAGCGGAGATGGCTAGATGACATCGAAAGGATCGCAGGAAAGAACTGGATACAAACTACAGCAAACTGGAACACGTGGAAATCCTTGGAAGAGGCCCACATCCAGGAGTGGATAAATGATGGCGAGAAGAAGATGTAGATCACAAAATTCAGATATTCTCGCATTTCGCAAATTATTGTTGCTGAATCAGCTGATCTTTAATAGCAGACAAGTAATAAGCTCTGACCTACGGCTAAGAGGCACCAGAGGGTAGTTGTCTAGAGCTCCGGATTGGCGGGCGCGTCTGACAGCATGTCGGACACGTATTCTGTTTCGATGACGATACTTCGAATCCGAAGTGAAAAGCAATATTATTAAAAAGTGAGGGGGTCTTGAAGATGAAGGACAAAAGAAAACGAGAGAGATCAAACACTCAAGCAAGTAAAATAAAGAGGAAATAGATCTACGGGCAACTCTAAGGCCACTGACGAGATGATAGATCGCTTAGAAAAACTGTTTGACAATCCTAGCAACATGAGGAAAGTGAGCGCTATTACTCAAAAGATTAGGATGTTAAGGATATTAAGTATGTCAAGAAAGTAACAATAGGGGTTTAAATGTTATTCAAAATGTGGGTATCATGGAGCAGAACAAGAAGATTGATGGCCTCACTCACCTAGGGGAAAGAGGGGTTCTTATGTGATAGCTGCTGTTACGCAAAATAAGTGGCATAAAGAAATACTGCGGTACTAACTGAAAAGACATACGGTGGAAATTTCAAAGACAGGTGGGGCTCAAGAATTCAATGGCGATGAGCTTGACAAAATGGCTATGAAGAGTATTCACCCTAGTCAGATTGGGTTTAACCGGCTGGGATTTTCTGGATCAAAAGGTCATTATAGAACCCAAGAACATAGATATAAATATGCTCACAGAGGGGTCTGTTAGGAACAAGCTCAAAATTCATATTACTGCAATCCGTAAGTTGAAACCTGGGATCACTATTGTCAATGTATTGGTGCAGGTTAGACGGCTTAGAAAAACTGTTTGCCCGAAGTTATTAATCACATAATTTTAGAGAGACAGAACTTACTAAGTCGGGTTCATGATACGAGCAAACAAGGACAAGGTAGGTGAAAATGCACAAGTGCGTGCTATGCATTAGAGCAGGTATACCAGATATTAAGCATAGGGCTAGGGACACTAAGTGCAAGGTTATTGGAAAGAAACGATCAGTACACAACGGGTTTCGGAGACACCGCAGAGCTCATTATGGAAGAATAACCATATAGTGCTCTGTTAAGGATGACTAGAGATTACGACGGACCGGTAAGAGGTCAAGAAACTGACGATTAAAAAAGTAGGAGATTACCTATGGCAGGGTCGGACGGGGTCCTAGGTATACTCAGGACTACGGCGATCGTGATTGTGGCTATCTGTGCAAAATTTTTAACGAGTGTTTGATGTTGGCGTATTTCCTTACAGCCTGGAAGGTAGGCTATTTTAACAATTCCCAACCGGGAGCTGCCAACAGAAAGAACATGAAGAATTTAAGCTCCATTCCTTTGCGACCTATAGACACATGAACAAGAGTTCCACCAAGCAGCACAATATGGTTTGTAAACCCAAAGGGGATTGAGAACGTGGTTAAGAAGGTGTTTGGGAGCTTAGAGAACTGTCATGAGTTTGAAGGTAAATACATATGGGTGGTTACACATTCACTATATACAAGAATTGTTGAACATCTACCATCCATCAATCCAGATACGAGTAGGACGACTTCCATACAGGCTGCGGCCGTGCAGGCAAACACTTCACAAATGCCCTTGGAGCGTATAGACAAGACAAGGAAATTTGCCCGAACAAAGTACCAATCACAAGGGGTATAGAAGAGGGCTGGTGATAGAGATGGTTTAGCGACATGCGGAGCCCAGAATGGGTAAAAAGCTTTTCAAAGAACATGTAAGAAGGACGATTGAAGTTTTGCAGAGAAAGTGAGAAGTGGCCACTGCTAGAAGGTGAACCTTTTAGAGTTTCCAGTCTGAAGCTTATGTACCATGAGCAACATGTTTTATGAAAGTAGGAGATAAAATCGGAAAAACTAACTGCCTTTGCTTGTGTTTCCGATGTTCAGAGGACCGCCAATATAAAGAAACAAACTTCAAATTTTTAATCTACAATGCGATACCACATTATTAACGTTTTGTTATTTTCCAGCCCAAAAACTTACAAAACTAATATTTTCCTGTATTCTACATTGGTTAGTGTTGATTTTTTTTAATTTCACTAGGGATTCGTGTAGCGCATTTAAATAAACTTCAAAAGAAAGAAAGGTAAAAACGGAAACAATTCGTATATAAAAAATGTTCATATCCTAGAGGATGAATTTCTAACAATCGCCAAATTTTCAAATTCCTAAATATTTAAGCCATAAAAGCAACACTAAATCCACATATATAAAATAGGGAGAGCACCTCAAAAAAGGCATCTTAGTTAACTATGGGCCAAGTTTTAAATATTGGATTAATATTCAGTCCTTAAAGGATATTTTCAAATACTGACCCGGAACATGAAAAGCACTAAATGATGGTCGATGATTTCAATATTATCTATGTTTTAATAATTTTATATTGACAAAACTCATTCTGTTGCAATCCATTTTAGAACTTGAATATTTCAAGTTTAAACTTATCAGGTTCTTTATTGTTTATTAACTAAGCACAAGATAAGTTTGACATGGTAACTTACTTTTTTTTTATGTCCCACGTAGCCTGAGACTTAAACTTAACCAATTGATGTCTAGATACCTCATACCTCATCATGTATTAACATCTACACAAATCTATGTGAAATTTTTAAAATCTTGGAGCTTTTTGATTAAAATATAGGTTCTGTTGGGCCTATTTCAAAGAGCTGAAAATTTCTTATCAATTTTGGTTATTGAAGAAAACTTCATATTTAAGTGAAGTATCATATTGGGTTTCTAAATGTAGCTAAATCTCTGTTAGGTATCATGAATTTATCGAAATTTAATGAATTTTGTTTATTTTTAATGTTGGTTTTGGCCTAGGAAGCTATTCTAAAATGGTCCTCTTTCTTTGGATTTTCTTATGCTTTCTTATGCTTCTAGTTCTAATATGTGCCTTGAGTGTTATCAATATAATTATTATCAACATAAATCCTAAATATATATATGATTCACATAGAAAAATAAATACTAAATTTTCAAAATTCAACATAATTTTGTCACATGGTAATATCACCCAAAAATACTGTTTTTAAATAAAAATATTTACTTTAATACTAGATTTAAAATACGTATGTGTTTCCATATTAGTTTTTATTCGTCGAATTTTAAATTTCAGGTTGATATATCTAATTATCAAGAAATTCAGTATGAGTTATTAGAATAATGTTGATCTTCCCAAGAAAATATTAAAAATTATAATTGTGCCTTGGTTTATATTATAAAGGATAAACATCAGATGTTAGTCGGTCTGCCTATGGAAGCGTGCGTTGGTTAACATGAAGCGCTAGTGTACGTCAAGTGACATTCACTAACCTAAACTGTGTTAATCATTCCTAATTTGACACCGGTAAAAACGCCACATCAAGTAATAATTTGTCTATAAAATGCTTGCGCACTTGGCATTAACTCATTATTTCGCATATTATCTAAAATATTTTGCCTTGAATTCGATTTAAAGTTAGTAAATGTGCAAAGATTTTATACCGTTTATATTTGCCGTTTTAAATCCAGTCAGTGAGACTCCCAATTTGTCAATTTCTATTCAGGGCAACAAACATGCTCTATATTAGCGTCTGCAGGCTGTCTAAATTTAATACAACCCAAACTAACTAAATTTAATACTCGAATTTTATATACACTGGTACAGCCAGTTTTGGCGTGCACAATCCCTTTATAGTCATTTCTCTTCACATCAAGATTGCTCCAGAAGTCAGAGAACTGGTACGTTAAAATTAAATCACTTTCCAATAATACCTTGATATAAATAATAACAAACAAATGTGGACAAGAAGACAACTAGACGATATAATTTTGGAATGTTGAAATTACTTGATTTGAATATGTACGAGTCTTAGAATTAGTAGAACAGAAACAACATTCAACATGAAAACTGCATTATGGAGCCTCAATTGCACTAGTCAGTCTCATAATCTCTTTTTTTTTTAAGCGAAACCAAATACTTAAGCCTTTAAATATACTCGTATATATGAATACAAAATTATTTATTCGTAAAAATAAATATCTTGATAAGTATGTTTTAGATTACAACAACCCTTTTCCCATAAATTCACTTAGACGAGTTGTCTTTGTCTTATGTACCATCACATCAAAGATAATAGATTGGGTTGTTTTTGATTGATGTCTTGAGACCCTTAATCGTACAAAATTTGCCCGATCAAAGTATCAATCATATTAAATTTCATTTTAAAGGCGACCTACAGATATGATTATTAGCACTTTTACTAAATTCAAATGATATTTTAAGTACAATATTTGCGGTCCATCTTCTATCGATAATGGGATTTTGTTTTTGTATTAAATAATATATGGAAGCGACTTATAAAATCAATCAAAATCGAGCTTGTTCACTGTCAATATTCTACCCGATAATTAGACGTTCAACCTTTCATCCAAATTTAAAATTAGACGAAAACTAAAGATCAAGAACTCGTTCTAAAATTATATGAAGTCTTACTGTAACAAGGCTTATCATTTTCGATATAGTCTGAGGCATCTCTGGGTATTTTGGACCTCTTTGACAGAGACGGGTGACAATATTTGTAGTAGATAATAAGAAACGCTATTGCTAGAGCGAAGCTCAGGACCTGGCTTCCTGCTGCCCCATAATAGAGGAAAGGATTGCTAGAAGAGTTGTTGGTAACACACCTGAAATTTAATTAATACAGTTTTTGATGCAAGTTAACAACAATAATATATATATAGGTGATGCAGGATATGTAAGATTGGAGCATCGAAATAGCAAAAGCAATATATATTTCTCCTCGAGTAGGTCTGCGTCGAAAAATCGTATAAAGTTACTTGAATGTTTTGCTCGTGTTAAACCATTGCAAATAATTCGTTACGAGAAAAGGTATCCGACTGACATGAGTCCCTTACACTTTCAAATAATGGCTTCTATAGTTTATTGTTCCTCATATTCTACTGCATATACTATATCTTAAAACAATCACGATTTCAGCTAACACTCTGTATCACTACAAGTCTAAAATAGAAGATTATTTACTGCAGGTCCTCATAACTTTCTTCGCGCAGTTGTTGATTGTGCGCCGTTGAAAGTGCTACCAGGGAAAATTACTGTTAGCGAAAAGTTTAAATCAAATCATTTATTTCCATAGACATAATTTACAGTGTATTGGAATTACAAATATTAAGTCAAATATCACCACATTGCAACCCTAGTTTTTAGTTTAGAGTTTGTGTGTTTTTCAGGTTACTTGGTAGTTTGTTGAATACTTTTAGAGAGATCACCTCCGGACCCTCCTGAAGTTGGGTAATTCTTGTACTAGAAATGTACATATTTTCGGAGCCGCATGTGTTATAGAACTTGATTGACATCGCCACATCTAATGTAGGGGACTTAACTCTGTTCTTATGGAAGATGCACACTGAATAATTTAAAGTTCAATAATACTCTAAATTTTTTCCTGTTTAAAGATTTGACGACAGGAAAAACGAAAGGGAAATCTAAACAGACTTCTGATAATCCTCTTCTGTAGAATAGGTTCGAACCTTTTCTAATGCAATTATAGCAGTAGGTTTTCAGTGTGTCCTTTTTTATGGCAGTGGCACACACACTAAAGGGAGACATGGCTGCTTAGGTCTTTGCTGCATTGAACTGGACCAAATTTCTGTCGCCCCCCGTTTGAACTTTCTCCAGGTCTTGATTAATTGCTGTAATCTGCTCCTGTCTGCAGTGATAAGTCTCAGTCACTGGTAAAGGTTTTTCTGATCTAAATTGGGAGACAAGGGTACTGTCATCTGCAAAACTGTAAACAGGATTATTTGTTTCGGTCAGAAGGTCATTAATATAGATGAGGAACAGAGTTGGTGAAAGTATTGCGCCCTGAGGCACGTCCGCGCTAGTGCTGAACGTGTCTGAGATGGGTCCAGCAACGTGCAGAGATCGGTTCTTAAGGAAACTGGCAGTCCGAAGAACGGCAGTTTGTTAAGCAATCCGTCATTCCAAACTCAACCAAACTCTGTCGAATGCCTTAGAAATATCCAACGCAATCGCTCGAGACTCTCCGTAGTTCTCAATTGCCCTACTCCATATATGAGTGACATAGGCCAATATATCTCCTGTCGATCGATCTCCCTTTGCGAAAGCCGTATTGATTAATCTGTTGTTCTAGAGGTACTTGAGTAGTTGCTGATTGACCACACGTTCCATGACTTTGGAGATTATTGGAATTGGGCGATAGTTTGAGGGCGTGGTTTTCTTGCCATTTTTTTGGAACAGGTTGCACTCGAGCCACTTTCCAAGAAGACGGGTAAATCCCTTTTCGTTGGCGCAGTTCTTTAACACGATGGCAGGTATTCCGTCCGATCCTGTTCTTTTTTGCGTATCTAGTTCTTTAAGGATTCCTGGAGCCACTGTGGCATTGCAAAAGTTTATTCCTGATCCTTTGATTGTGTTTGTCCTTAGTTTCGTCGATCACCCGTTTGCATTCGTTTCGACAAAATAATTGCGATTTTCAGCGGTCTGATTTTGCTGCCAGTACTTGTAGGCTTGCTGTTTCCTACCTACAGCTCTTTCGCATCTTCTGTCGAATCAGGGCTTTCCTTTTGACGGTAACCTGATGGAATTTGGGATGTATGCTTCCATTCCTGAGATTACTTTCGTAATCTCTTCGCAGCAGACTGACGGGTCGTCAGTGCTAAAACAGACGTCGAGCCAAAGAAAATGTAGGTAGAACTCCCTTAGATCGTTCCAGTTTGCAGAATTGCAATGCCAGATTTTGCCAGGCAATGGTGGCTCCTTCTGTAGAAGTAGCAATTCACAAATCGTTGTAATAAGTTTTTGGTCAGAAGTACCTAATGCAACCCTTCAATAAATAGTTTCAAAATAATCACGTAACGAATAGAAGGGAGTTTCAGCAAGTCTAATATCTGTGTGATGGGATATTTTTCAGGTTACTTGGTAGCTTGTTGAACACTTTTAGAGAGACCATTTGCGGACCGTCCTGAACTTGGGTGATACTTGCACTAGAAATGTGCTGCCTCATGATGTGTTATTCTTTATCAGGATACTCTTATCTAACGTCACTCTTAGTGGAATGAAGATTATGAGGCTTGCTTTTAGGCTGTTCAAATATCGACCATTTCTTGCAGACCAAATTATAATGCCAAGCACACATTTATTTGTCTTTATACACAAATCCTCGTAGTCATCAGCACTTACTATGGCTCACGTGTCATCTGCCAATAGTGTGATGTAGTATTCGCAAAGTATATGTAAACTAGTAGCTCCACTCCCCCAAATATTTTCTGCCAGCCGCCGAAAATCCGCAGATTGTTGGCAGCATGTGGAGCGTTTTAGTTTAATCAGTCGTTCGTATGTAGGCAGAGTGTTCAGAACAGAGTCGGATTTGTGAAAATCCTTAATTTTATTTCTATTTTAATATTTTATTCGGACTTCGGTGGCAATATATACGAAGCAATGAAAAATACAAAGGCAAATAGGAAAAATCTATAGCCGGATTAGTGAATAGATATGTTAATAAAATTAGGTGAAGGAGGCGACAAGACCGGAAAAATCGTCTAGGTGTCAGATTTTTTTTATAAGTACATATTATATAACGATAATGGAATGCTTTGTAAATATTAAATATATTTTGGCCCTGTGAAACTGACCCAAAGTGTAATCCACGACTAACCCAAACTAACCAAATCTACTAAAATGGATTATAACGTATCAGAACCGCTTCAAATGACTAAAATAAGTTGAGAATAAGTGAAGCTAACCGAAAGTTAAATCGACGACTAACCCAAACTAACCAAATCTCTCAAAATTGATTATAACGTATCGGAACCGGTTCAAATAACTAAAATAAGTTGAGCCTAAGTGAAACTAACCCAAAGTTGATTCGACGACAAACTCAAACTAACCAAATCTATTAAAATTGATTATAACTTATCGGAACCGGTTCAAATAACTAAAATAAGTTGAGACTAAGTGAAACTAGCCGAAAGTTGTTTGGACGACTAACCCAAACTAACCCAAAGTTGATCCGACGACTAACCCACACTAACTAAATTTATTAAAATTGATTATAAGGTATCGGAACCGGTTCAAATAACTAAAATAAGTTGAGACTAAATGAAACTAGACGAAAGTTGTTTGGATGACTAACCCAAATTAACCAAATCCATTAAAATTGATTATAACGTATCAGAACCGATTTAAATGATTAAAATAAGTTGAGACAAAGTGAAACTAATCAAAAGTTGAATCGACGATTAACCCAAACTAACCAAATCTATTGAAATTGATTAAAACGTATCGGAACCGCTTTAAATGACTAAAATAAGTTGAGAATAAGTGAAAGTAAGCGAAAGTTGAATCGACGACTAACCCAAGCTAACCACATCTATTAGAATTGATAATGACGTCGGTATTGTAACCGTTTCAAATGGCTAAAATAAGTTGAGAATAAGTGAAACTAACCCAAAGTTAATTGAACACTAACCCAAACTAACCAAATCTATTAAAATTGATTATAACGTATCGGAACTGCTTCAAATGGCTAAAATAAGTTGAGAATAAGTGAAGCTAACCGAAAGTTGATTGGACTACTAACCCAAACTAACCAAATCTATTAAAATTGAATATAACGTAACGGAATCGGTTCAAATGATTAAAATAAGTTGAGACTATGTGAAACTAACCGAAAGTTCAATCGACGACTAACCCAAACTAACCAAATGTAATAAAATCAATATAACGCATTCGAACCGCTTTATATGACTAGCATAAGTTGAGAATAACTGACACCAACCGACAGTTGAATCGACGACTAACCCAAACTATCCAAATCTATTAAAATTGATCATAATGTATCGAAATCGATTCAGATGACTAATATAAGTTGAAACTAACTGAAACTAACCGAACGTTGATTGGACGACTAACCCAAACTAACCAAATCTATTAAAATTGATTATAACGTCTCGGAACCGGTTCAAATGATTAAAATAAGTTGAGACTAAGTGAAACAAACCGAAAGTTGAATAGACGACTAACTTAAACTAGCCAAATCTATTAAAATTGATTATAACGTACTGGAACTGGTTCAAATGAATAAAATAAGTTAAGACTAAGTGAAACTAACCGAGAGTTGAATCGACGACTAATCCAATGTAAACAAATCTATTAAAATTGATCATAACGTATCGGAACAGGTTCAAATGACTAAAATAAGTTGAAAATAAGTGAAGCTAGTCGAAAGATGCTTGTAGTCGCCCCCAAACCAACCGAAACTAACCAAATTTATAATAACGTATATCGGAACCGCTTTAAATGACTAAAATAAGTTGAGAATAAGTGAAACTAACCAAAAGATGAATCAACGACTAACCCAAACGAACCAAACCTATTAAAATAGATTATAACGTATCGGAACTGGTTCAAATGACTTAAATAAATTGAAACTAAGTGAAGCTAGTCGAAAGTTGATTGTAGTCGTCCCCAAACTAACCCAAACTAACCAAATTTATTGAAATTTTCTTGATTATAACGTATCGAAACCGGTTCAAATGACTAAAATCAATTGAAACTATGTGAAGCTAATCGAAAGTTGATTGGACGACTAGCCCAAACTAACCAAATCTATTAGGATTTATTATAACGTATCGGAACCGCTTTAAATAACTAAAATAAGTTGACAATAAGTGAAACTAACCGAAAGATAAATCAACAACTAACCCAAGCTAACCAAACCTATTAAAATTGATTATAACGTATCCGAACCGGTTCAAATGACTAAAATAAGTTGAAACTACGTGAAGTTTAACGCAAGATGATTGGATGACTAATCCAAAGTAACCAAATCTATTAAAATTGTTTATAACGTATCGGAACCGGTTCAAATATCTAAAATAAGTTAAGGATAAGAGAAACTAACCGAAAGTTGATTTGGTGACTAACCCAACTAATAACATCTATTAAAATTGATTATAACGTCTTAGAACCGGTTCAAATGATTGAAATATGTTGAGACTAAGTGAAACTAACCGAAAGTTGAATCGACGATTAACCCGAACTAACAAACCTAATCCGGTTAGTCGTTCAATCAACTTTTGGTTAGTTTCACTTAGTATCAGCCTATTTTAGTCATTAGAACCGGTTCAGATACTTTATAATCAATTTTAGTAGATTTGGTTACTTTGGTCTAGTCGTCGATTCAACTTTCGGATAATTTCACTTTTTCTCAACTTATTTCAATCATTTAAAGCGGTTCCAATATGTTATAATCAATATTAATAGATTTGGTTAGTTTGGGTTAGTCGTCGATCCAACTTTCGGTTAGTTTCACTTATTCTTAAGTTATTTTAGTCATTTAATGCGGTTCCGATACATTATAATCAATTTTAATAGATTTGGTTAGTTTAAGTTAGTCCTCGATTCAACTTTCGGTTTGTTTCACTTAGTCTTAACTATTTCAATCAGTTGAACCGATTCCGATGCGTTATAATCAATTTTAATAGATTTGGTTAGTTTGGGTTAGTTGTCGATTCAACTTTCGTTTAGTTTCACTTATTCCCAACTTATTTTAGTCATTTAATGCGGTTCCGATACGTTATAAATAATTTTAATAGATTTTTTTAGTTTAAGTTAGTTTTCCAATAAACTTTCGGTTAGTTTCACTTAGTCTTAAATTCTTTTAGTCATCCGATATGTTATAATCAATTTTGATAGATTTGGTTAGTTTGGGTTAGTAGTTCAATCAGCTCTCGGTTAGCTAGTTAGCTACACTTATTCTCAACTTATTTTAGTCATTTCAAGCTTTTCAGAATACATTAAAATCAATTTTAACAGATTTGGTTAGTTTGGGTTATTCGTCAACAACTTTCGGTTAGTTTCATTTAGTCTCAACTTATTTTAATTATTTGAATCTGTTCCGATACGTTATAATCAATTTTAATAGATTTGGTTAGTTTGGGTTAGTCCTCCAATCAACTTTCGGTTAGTTTCAGTTAGTATCAACTTATTTTAGTAATTTGAACCCGTTACGATACGTTATAATCAATTTTAATAGATTTTGTTAGTTTTGGTTAATCGTCGAATCAAGTTTTGGTTAATCGTCGAATCAAGTTTTGGTTAGTTTCACTTAGTCTCAGCTTATTGTAGTCATTTGAACCGGTGCCGGTGCCGATACGGTACAATCAATTTTGATAGAGTTGGTTAGTTTTGGTTAGTCGTCCAATCAACGATACAAAAATGCCGTAACGCGAGACGAAAACATAAACCATGTCATAACGTGGCCTTGAAAAATCACTTTCATGAAACCAAAGAAGTGTAGTAAAAATGAGATTCCGAAGTATTATATTATTATATATTTTTAAATAAATTTTAGGTAATTCCACTATTATTGATATCTTTGAAACGGTCAAAGCTACAAAGTTGATTAAATTAGAAAGTTGCCATTATTGATGCCTTTTCAAGATCGATTTGCAGTGTTGTTAAATTATTGTTAGATTCTGAGATAGCAACTGTGGTATCACCTAAAAATGACAAACGTATAGCAAATTTTTTTTCAATTTCCTTCTATGAAAATATTTTTACAACTTTGCTCAGTTTCACTTGATTTTTCAACCGGCCGGCATTCAGTAGGTCTTTCGGTACGAGTCCATACAATCTCCTGAATACATCTCTGACTAGAGAAAGCCACGCGAATCAATCGGACACTTACGCAGCGCATCGGTCATCTCCAGTTGTCACTTGATATAAAAGAATGTGGCTGAATTACATCAAAGGATTTACCGCTGAGTGAACTTACTAGTTTACATATATTTGGTATTCGTTGATAAATACTGGAAGATCATTGACAAACAAAAGAAAAGGAAGAGGTCCCAAGACGCCACTCTGTGGAACTCGAGTTGAGACGTCCATCCCATCTGATAAAGAGACCTTATTTTCATTCTTCAACCTCACTTCCTGAGTTCACCCTGACAAGTATTGTTTTGTCCATCTATAAGCAGGTCTTTTGACTCCATAGGCATAACGCTTATAATAGAGTAGATATTTGTGGCTAATAGTGTCAAATGCTTTAGTAAAGTCAAAAATAGTCCAACTGATTTTAGCTTTTCACTGAAGCTGTTCCAGGTTTTCCAGATAAGAGACATAGTTAAGATATTGAAGGTCAGGAGAAACCAGAGACAAAGTGGCGTCCACTGTAGGATCTACCAGGCACAAAACCAATTGTAAATATGTTCTATATTGTTGTGGAGGATTCATTCTTACCCTGTCATCTTGTCAAAGTCAGTTTAAAGCCTGACAATCTGCAAGAGCTTTTTACAGTTTTATTGTATTTGCTAACCATTTTCATTTTTAGTTTTTTGCTTTTCTTGAAAACGGTATCCGACTAGATACCGAATCGAAGAAATTAGGTACACATTTCATTAGGGTCACTAAACTTGCACTTGTGCAGTTTACATCCTTGAGCCTGGGCCGAAGTGGCTCTATAACAATTCAAACCAAATTCAATCATTTGTGGAGCCAAAGGCAATCAATTCCAGGGTAAGAACAAAACCAATTGTCTCACAGTCAAAGTATCGAAGGTCAGAAGAAACCACAGCACTTTAGTCTAGAATGCTTTCTCAAAGATGTTGGAGAAAACTGACAAAAGTCAAATCGGCTTGTAGTTGCCGATGTAGCTCACATCGCCTTTCTTATGTATGGGAACCACAATTGTTTGCTGTTATAAGAGGTTGGATTTCAGCTTGTGTCAGTCGTGTATTTTTGATGTTGGATTCGGAAATGCGCTAATTCTTCTTTCAAGGCAAACAGCTCACTTTGCTGGCCTCAATATTTAAGTGCCATGTTCTTTAAGTCATCCTCACGTTTTCCAGCTCATCTGCTTTGATCATAGTTGCACCCTTTTGTATCAGGCTCTTTAATCTCAGCTTTATCTGTTTTGGAAAATACCACCTCAATTTCCAGTTTAGAGGCTCCAGGCTTTTGATCTTTGAGAGTGGATAGAAACTCCTTGCATTTGTAGCTGATCTATTTTTAACAGTAACACTCTATGCTCCCATTCAGGAAGTTTAGAACAATCAGAACATAGTAGAATGCCACACTGATTACATTTAGCAATTCGTAGTTGAGTTTTGGACTTTGTTGCACATGCTACAGGTTGTCATGATCAAATGTTGAACAGAACATTGACGCAACTATAAAAGAAATCCGTAACTGGTAGACAGGCGGAACTGATGACACTCCTTGGTAGGAACGTAAACAAGATTTTCTAATCTCACTATTTGACTGGATTTACCAGCGTTTAAAATTAGATTTTTGCCGTAAAGCTCAGCTTGCCCGGGTAGTTCTTTGATCTTCAGAGGAGCAGAGGTTTCCCTGTCAAAAGTGGATACTATCGTAGTTCGGACAAAGAGTAAATTCAACAATAAAACTTGAAAAGACTGCGGAGCAAAATACGCGTCGCCATTGACCTATAACCTTTTCTAGTTTTAGACACATTTTCCAAGGCTCGTCTCCTTCAGTTTCTGAGTGATTATCTAAGTCATTGCCTTAGGAGGCATTGTGGATTCATCCTTAAATAATTAATTTGAGATGAGAAATTCAGCTCGAATGTTTCCAATACTATTTCAGGGACCCTGTAGATTATTGATACGATAAAACTATATTATGATACGCCTATAAATAGATACATGATGTAATGTGATATGCTTATCTTTGGTCCAGTATCGCTACTAACATAATTTGTTTTAAAATAGATTATGACAACTGGATTGTTAATCCCACTGCTTATAGCAAAGTCAAGTTTAATCCATGGAGTATTTTTGCTAATTTACTTAAATCGCCTCAGTTACGTGAACAACATACTGTTCGTTAATAAATTTCCCTGCATATAGTTTTTGCTCAAAGAAACATAAATAAGATATATTTCCAAAGGGCGTGTTGTTTGTAACCATAAATATTTTCATTCGAAAATGCCAAACTAGCTTGGTCCCTGAATCTGTGACATTGGCTAGAAATTAGATCATCTGAACTAACTAATCCTCAATAGGAGGTGAAATAAACTACAAATTAACCTATTTTAATTTAACGAAGCAAGGTGCTTTTATAGCATTATAACCACTTGGATAACTCGATTATAGAGATAGAATATTGAAAAAATCAAAGCAATAAAATACTCACCAAACAACTAAGGCCCCAGTATTCTCCATGAAACAAACTAAATAATACACTAGATATACATATCTGGTCGGTCCATCTCTGGGCGAAATAAACGCTAATACATATGCAAGCCCTAAAGCAACGGATAGAAGCAATTCTTCACATCTGCTACTGCAACTCGCGGTTTGGTGCTGACCGATCGCTAACCAGAAGGACATCACTCCCCAGTGCAGTGCACAGATCACCCCCATCCACGTCGGCAAAATGGCGGCAAGAAGGCTTAAGGCTAGAATTCTGGACACTGTAAATAAAGAGGGTTTACTATAATTATTTCCTAAATAAAATCATTACATTCCGAACTGTTTTGTAGGATAGGTATTTTTTGTTTAATTAGAATAATTGCCAAAACCTTATATAAATCTGTTTTAAAGGTGAATAAGCTAATAAATTCGGTAATAATGTATTGTTACGCGCCAGCATATTGCCTTTGTATTGTAGAAGGTATTGGTGAAGTACGTAGCAATTGCGATAGTTAATTCACAAAAGGTTCACGTAAATATAGACAAATTATATTGTGCTCTTGGAATTAAGAAAGAACAAATCTTTCATAAAAAGGTTTAATGGAATGTTTTTATGAAAGTTTCGTTCTTTCTTAATTACAAGAGCATATAGTTTGACTATATTTACGTGAACCTTTTGTGGTGCTTTCATAAAAAGTCCATTGACAAAAAGCAAGTTGTCATTTTTTCCTAACTTTCCGAACTTTTTCTGTTCAGTTTTTCGTGTTTTCTTACTTATAACTTCAACGGTTAAAGTCTGTCTTACAGGAAACCCCTGCCTGTAGTAATGGTACGAAATACTTCTGAAAACCCTGAGCAAACATTTTTTAAACCCAGATTACTATGCGTAAGAAGTGAATTATTAGGGTAAAAAAGTTGACAAAATAAAAATTAAAAATGCAGTTTGCCAGACTTGGTTTATAAAAAATTGAATGGCCATTTTGTTACTTATATGCTACTATTTCATATTTCATGGCACAACAAATATTTTAATGCCAACAAATTAAATTGTTCTCAGTAATTAAATCGATGAAATGTATGCTTACCAATACGAAATACTATAACAAAGTTTTATATACCAACCAAAAGTCTCACAAAGACGGCTAATCCTTCCACCACCGAACCAAACTAAAGCTAGAATGAAAACGCAGTCAAAACACAGGTTCTTTTCAGAGCCATTGTCAAGTTTGGACAATTATCAGTGTGAACGTCGAGGGAATAACGAAAAATAATCAGGACCTATTGTCACAACTGCAATACGTTACGCAATGCGATATACTCTGCGTACAGGAAACACATGAGAACTCCAATAGACCCCACTTACCGGGCATGCAGCTGGCATCGGAAATACCACACCACATGGCAGTGCTGTCTTCACCAAGCCCACTCTCGATATAACCTCAGTGGACGCGATCAACTGCAACGGGATCGAGACAATAACAGTTGAAATTGGAAAGTACACCGTAACTTCAATTTACAAACCACCAGGAACATATTTTACGTTCACAGCAACAAACAACTTTTATTCACAACCAATTAAATTTATCGTGGGCGACTTTGATAGTCATAGCATCCGATGGGGATACAGCTCTACTGATCGAAACGGTGAGCTCGTAGAACAGTGGTCGGAGCAGCACAATTTAACCCTTATCCATGACCCGAAGTTGTCACCATCCTGCCATAGTAAAATATGGAGACGTGGCTACAACCCTGATCTTTGTTTTGTCAGCAGTACACTGGAGCAACAATGTATCAAAACGATTTACAACCCCATACCTAAATCCCAACACCGACCTGTTGGCATAAACACATACCACATAGCAAAAACACCCACAGTACCATTTGTAAGAAGATTTAACTTTAAAAAAGCCAGATGGAACAACTTTGCGGACGAGTTAGATACCGAAATTAAAAACATCAGGGCCACCCCTGAAAATTATGAACACTTTGT
Organism: Pissodes strobi; assembly: GCA_016904865.1. Lineage (NCBI taxonomy): Eukaryota > Metazoa > Arthropoda > Insecta > Coleoptera > Curculionidae > Pissodes > Pissodes strobi. The sequence goes on from MU182149.1 coordinate 169,532, forward strand.
AAACCTCGTCAAAAAAATCTCAAGGCGTCATTTACCAAGAGGCTGCCAACAACAATATGTACTGGGGCTATCCAACGATACAAAAACACTCATGGTAATGAGCTCTTTGAGACGGACCCATTCGGTGAAGAAACAATAGAGTGCGGTTCAGCGCTGCTCCAGGAAATGAGTGTAGCCCGACAACGCAAATGGGTGGAAACTGTGGAGAAAATGGATATGACACATAGTTCCAAGATGGCATGGAACACCATCAAGAAGCTTAGTGGCGACCCGAAACAACCTACCTAGCATAGCAATGTAAGCGCAAACCAGGTGGCACACCAGCTGATTAAAAATGGAAGAACTTCACACAGGGTCAAAAGCAAGAAATTAACAGGGAACCGCAGTGAGGCCAATCTTACGGAGAGGCCTTTTAATGTCAAAGAACTGAACACAGCAATGAACTCAATGAAAAATGGAAAATCACCAGGCGTAGACGACCTAGTGACTGAGCAGATAAAACATTTTGGACCAACAACAAAGAGGTGGCTTCTTGAGCTGATGAACCACTGCCGATCTACTCTCAAAATTCCCAAAATGTGACGCAAAGCTAAGGTTGTTGCTCTCCTTAAACCGGGTAAAGATCCTGAATGCCCTAACAGCTACCGCCCTATTTCACTGCTGTGCCATTTGTTTAAACTTTATGAGATATTGGTCCCCCAGCGAATTAGACGATAAGCTTATACCCCAACAAGCCGGGTTTAGACCGGGAAGGTCATGCACGAGCCAGGTGCTTAATCGTACAGAGTACATAGAGGAAGGCTCATAGACCTCACGGCAGCCTATGATACCGTAAACCACAGGAAACTCCTGCATAAAGTCTACAATATCACAAAAGATTTTCACCTAACATAAGTAATTAGATTCCTACTCCAGAACAGGAGATTTTTTGTCACATTGCAGGGGAACAAGAGTCGATGGAGGAACCAGTCTAATGGTCTCCCACAAGGAAGTGTTTTGGTGCCTATTCTATTCAATATATACACTAACGATCAGCCAATAACAAAGGACGCTAGACCCCTTCTATATGCTGATGATCTGGCCATTGCAATCCAAGATAAATACTTCATGGTCATCGAGAACACAACAATGTCCAAATACTACAGGCTCAATATCCTAAAGCCAAATCCCAACAAAACGCAAGTAAGCGCTTTTCATCTTAATACGCATAAAGCGAAAAAAAACTAAGGGTTGTTTGGGAAGGAAACGAGCTTGAATATACAGAGATCCCTAAGTATCTTGGCGTAATCCTGGATAGAACCCTGTCTTAAAACACCATTGCCGCAACACAAGACAGAAAGTTGAAGCACGAAATAACCTACTGCGAAACTTTACAAGCAGTAAATGGGGCGCAAATCCAGACGTTGTCAGAACAACAGCACGAGCGCTATGCTTCTCAGCGGGGGAATACCTCTGAAAGTAATAAAATCAAGTATGGGCAGTTGGAACAGAGTGATGCCCTATGCGAATGTGGAGAAATACAGACCATGGGCCATCTTTTAGTATGTCAACAATGCCCAGCAACGTGTACCCTCGACGACCTCTGGAAAAGCAAATAAAAGAGGCCTTGACGTAGCCCGATACTGGGTGGAAAAGCTTTGAGATGTTCGGACTCGAAAAAGGAAAGTAAAGTAAGTATATACAGGGTTATCCAACGAGGACTAGACAAGGCGATTTTTTGACTTTCCCTGTACTTTTATAAAAAAAAAACTGAAATAGCCATCTTATGTAATTTTCTCCCGCGAATTCGGATATGTTCAGCAAAAAACAATTGAACATCAAATAAAAGTGCTATGGGTCACTTTGATATATTTTTAAATGGAACACCCTGTATATTACTACATTTTTGGACTCCCTGGAAAAATCTAAACACATTTTGTGTATAATATCCTATACCTATCTTTAGCTGTTTACCAAATATTGACAGTTGAAACTCGGGTATTTTGACACTTTGACAGGCTCTAAAATCTAAACCGCACAAGATCAAAGAAAACGGCTTGCACATTCCTAGCTTAAGTTTTCATAAACTATCGAATGACAGTATATTCGAATTTAACCTGCGGATAAAATTAACCGGAAGTTTTAAACCTCCGTTTTAATTCAATCATTCGATAGCTTATGAAAACCCAAGATAGGAATGTGCAAACCGTTTTCTTTGATCTTGTGCGGTTTAGATTTTAGAGCCTGTCAAAGTGTCAAAATACCCGACTTTCAACTGTCAATATTTGGTAAACAGCTAAAGATAGGTATAGGATATTATACACAAAATGTGTTTATTTTTTTCTAGAGAGTCCAAAAATGTAGTAATATACAGGTTGTTCCATTTAAAAAAAATTCAAAGTGACCCCTAGCACTTTTATTTGATGTTCAATTGTTTTTTGCTGAACATATCCGAATTCGCGGGAGAAAATTACATAAGATGGCTATTTCAGTTTTTTTTTTTTATAAAAGTATAGCGAAAGACAAAAAATCGCCTTGTCACCCTACTGTTTAATCTTGATCAAATCAGTTCCTAACTGACGTCACAGAATGGTTGTCATTTGCAAACATTGTAACCTTTCCCATTCTATCGTATTGCCAAATCGTTAATGCAAATCAAAAATAGTAACTGTCCCAAAGCCCTTGTCGAACTTCCGTTGATATTTCTTGGGTCACCTTCAACTAGATTGGCGAAACGCAAAAATGCATTCAACCCTCTCCAACTATTCCCTTCCTACTTTCCACAATCAACTCGATACAAGTTTTTTACAATGAAATTGAAAATACATAATCAAGATGTTATGTTTTAATAACAGTTTTGATCTAGTAGGCAATAGTTATGATGACCTTTAATCAATTAGATAACTTTTAACAATTGAAAATGACGTCAGGCTTATTTCTGGGCGAAATGAACGCTAACACTACTATAACGTTTTAAAAACTTGATAAAACGCAAACTGTTGTAAAACGAGTCACAACAGGTGATACAATATTTCATACCTTGCTCTCGGACTATATTATGTCCTTTTAACTGCTAAATAAAATACTATTCAACTTCTATTTAAATTAAAAGCATAAAAATATGCCTAGAGCACGATGCATTTTTCCTAGAAATTAAACTATCAAAGAGTTACGCCGTAACAGACAGATCGGCAAAGTAAGCCACAAATAAATTCCAAGAAAATATAACTCCCATAAAAACCTTTGTCAGTTTCCGATCGAATCGATCAATATTCACCCTTTCCACTCTAATAATCTAGTGACCGATTGTCTAGAACGACCCACTTGCAAACATGACTTCTAGAACCATCCGATCACAGCAAGCGTTTACCCCACTCAATTAATGCACTCAGCGAACGCGGCGCTGACATCATCCCTTAACAAAAGTCAGTCTTTCAGTTACCTTCAAGAGACTCGCTGCGTTCTCGTCCCTCTAATCACGTTCGGCTAAGGCCAATTTCTCGGTATTTACCATTTCGTCTCTACAGTTCTAATTACTTTCAGCTTAATGCTAATATTTCGGTATATGTACCATTTCGGCCCCAGCCATTCCTAGTTACCCTCGGCTTAGAGCCAATTTCTTGTTCTTAAGTCTTTCGACTTAGATAATCCGATATTATATATCTCCTGCTCTAAGAACACAATTCATGCGAGATTAATTCTCCAATAAAGCCAAGATTTTCCTTGCAACAATTAGAACTTATCTTTCACACAAATTTAATGTGTAAGTTGTTCCTGTTTAGTATAGATAGAAAGAACTAGTCCAATGTCCTGTCCTAGGATGTACATTTAATCACATATTTTGGTGTAATAAATTAAATAGGTAAAAGCAAACTTGAGCCTATTATTACATCTGGTCCTTCGACGAAGAAAAAATAAAATCTGGAAAAGCAGTTCCATTAATTCTAATTGGATTGCGAATCGAAACCTCGCAAATCTAATACAAACTATTAGATAAATTCATATCCCATACGACATGATACCGGTACTATTTTCGAACCTGATTAACCTATAATTGGTAAATTAATCGTAATGTGGCAGAAAGAACAGGTTAGATTTAAAAGAATGTTAGAAAAAACGACATAAAATTCAGGTATTATATCTACGAGTACATTTAATTCCAACTCCAGCACTATTGTGAGTCGTTTATATTTATTATGACGTTAGCACAGCCCTAATAATTATAACTTATTTTAATTTTTAACTGTTAGAAACATCTGCAGCTTAAAATTGATAACTTCATAACGGCCTGAAAATCATAAATTGAAATGAAAGTTTAATACTTACAGGCGCTCATGAGTTGCCAACAAAATGCAACGAGTAATCCTACCCATTTAATTTTATCCTTGTCGTCCCTCGCGAATCGGACAGACCTGTGGTATGACGTAAGAGACCAAGCTATAGAGATCACTGAAGTGAATACGGTCCATGCTTGCATTATTGCAATATCTAAACGTAAAACAAATAAATATGTTAAAATGAAGATGCAAGATAAAAATGGAAATATTTTACGCATAGTCTAGATATTTGCAAAGACCAATACATATGAGGAAACCGGACAGCCTTGCCTAGCCAGTAACATCCTCTACTGCCTATTTAAACAAATCATGTGGTTGCGCCATCTATCACGGGGATTTCATATTAGGGCCCATATGCTCCATATGATTACCGCGTCGACACTTCCGTTTTTAACGATTAGTCAGTCAGTTGTCAATCCTTCAGTAGTTGTGCGCCTAAAATCAACGGTAAATGCAGCAAAGAAGTTATAATTATTATATTATTTATATTAAAATAGAGCGTATTAATCGTAGTCTAATTTGTAATGTAGTTTTTTATATATGATCTATTTTTTGCAAAAAAAAAATCACATTGATAAAAAATTACCAGATCGAGTAAGACCAATTAGGACATCAACGCTACCTGTTTTAATATTTATATTATGTAAGTGTTGCAGATGCCAAAATCGCGAACAAGACAATTATATAGAGGAGCTCATGCACACCAGACGCACGGAAGGAGCATGCAAAAAAGCCCCAGTGAAAATGGTAACAAAAAATGTACAGTATGGTTAGCCAAATTATTGTAATATGTAATATGATCTTTTTCGTTTGAAAAATAATAATATACCTAAACCCTAACTGGGCCGCCACAAACCAGTTTTTAACAAGGAACAGGAAAGTGAAATGGTAAAGCACTGCCTATATCTGGCCAAACTGTTTAATGAACTAACTCCACGCGACTTAAAGAATATCATATTGGAATATGCAAAAGTAAATGGTATCTCTCACCGTTTGAACAAGACCAAAAAAATGGCCGGAAAAGATTGGTTTAGTGCTTTTATGAAAAGTTATCCGGAAATTTGTCAGAGGCCGTTTTGACTAGCGTATATCTATGCTTAAATAACCCTAGAATTCGTCACCATTCATATGGCTCCGAGCGCTAATAGCGAAAAACGCTCGTGGACATTCTGGCTGACTTCGCTTCGACGGTCTTTAGATCGAGAAATTAAAATAAAATTCGCGTTGTTAAACAATTCGATTTCGAACCCATTGAATTTGGGGCGTGAAAAAAAAAGTCGGTGGCCTTTTAATGTTTCCGGCTTTCGTAGTGCATACTGGTTTTGGATTGGTTGACGGGTTAAGCATCGCGCGCATTTATTTAATTGCCTCTGAATAATTGGGAAATTCTATTAATTGGAGTGGCTTAATGACAATGCCCTTTTGGCTACTCTGAGTAGTTTCTTTTTGGTAGATACCTATACATTTCCAGCGTCTAATTCCCTTGGATAAATTATCGAGAGGAACATGTGATTGGTCATGCCGTGCATTCATTGGTTGAGCGAGTTTTTTCGAGATGGGAATTCTTTTCGTGTTTCCGATCGCTTGGCGTCACTTTTTACGTCGATCTTGTGAGTCAAGCAGTCATTTTGGACACCGGTTGGAATCAATTTTTAATTCTACCTATTGATGGGATTTTTCCAACAGGGTCATTTTAACAGTTTCAGTCTTTAGTTGTGCCTTATCTTTTCTTAAGTGTTGGTGTCTGAAACTGCCCTTTGTGGGATTCGAGTGCTGCTTTCGCAAGGTGAGTTGAGATTTTGGTGCAATTTTTTTTTGTCTTTCTGTGAACGCCATCATTTTAACATTGTGACGCACGTGGGTGGATTTTTAATTCCCTTTTTAATCTCTTACAGGGGCCCACTTGCCCAACTGTAAAGCTCTCTAGCCATAAGCAGCTGGCTACCCCTACACAGGTAAATTATTGTTTTTTTTTTAATTCTGATCTTGAATATATGTTGTTTCACAGGGTCCTACCGTTGGGTTTATTCCTACCGTTGGAACTACTCCGTCGGGTTCATTGCTATCGACGAGCATCGTTAGCGACAAGGTGTTCCTTGGCTACGCCTCTCTAGCGGTACTACCTGTATAGAGTATATTGCAGTCCTTCGCCTGTCAAGGAAGTCTTCTTTCTACTGTGAGCAGTTCTTTTCTGGAAGCTGCCTGAGGAGTTACTCGTCGGCCAAGTGAGCAATTTCTAGTTTTTTTTTTCTATCCATATATTTTGCGGCAATCGCATGTAATTAACTTAACATCTTTAATTATTATTTTTGGCTTTATTTTCGAACAAAGATTAACTTTCTAACTTTTTCTCCTTAATTAAGGTAACATTTAGTTATTCTTATTTTATTTCAAATGAACTTTGAATTCTTGGGCCAATCTTGTTTAGCCTAAGATGCTTGATTTTATTTAATCAAATTTTAAAATTCATATAGATCCGTTTGATCTACAACAAATCAGATTTTGGATCAATTTTTTGAACTTTTAATTGACCGACGCAATTACGTTGTAGGTCGAACTAGTTTTATTATCATTCTCAATTTTCACGATTTCTGGCTTACGTTAGATAACCGTAGATCAGATCACTACTAGTGTTGATACGGCCTAGTAGACTTTGCGGTATAGTTAATTTTTATTGTGGCCTGTTTTTTTTATGCAAACAAACGGGTCTTTATCCTTGTCCTACCGGCAACTTGACCGGGGATTACTTACGCGTAAATTGACATACGTTAAAGTCCATAATTGATTGGTGGTTATAATAACGCCAGGTCTAACTAGTTTTTTTTTTATATATATTTATATATTTTTTATATATAACGTAGCTTAACTGAACCGAATAACCATAGTTAGTTAGTAATACGACATTGTAACGGATCATGATTCGACGACCGTGAATTAGTCTTTAATTAAGTGAATATTCGAGTTACTTGAATTTTCCTACAATATTGACGCTATTTTCTTTCATTATTATTGCATAAAGCGTTAGTCGTAAATTACGATTGAATATTTCGGAGTTTGTTAAAAAAAAGCGTGTAATTTATCTCTTCATGTAAGCGAGTAAAGCCTACAATTTCTCGCTAAAAATACAGTGTTACCATAAAAATTGATCTGCTAAAATTTTCTCGTCCTTTAACTTTCTTTTTCTAATGACCAGCTGTGATACTTCATAGTAGTAATAAAGCCAATCCTTTCTTGGTTTATTTACCTGTTTTATTTCATTAACTTTTAATTGAGACTCCGAAGAAAAGGCCCGCTTCAGTAAGTATCTGTTTCTTTTTATTATTTGCGCTCAATAATTGAAACGTTCTTGATTTACTTTTGATTAATATTCGAGTATTTGTTTATCGCTTACTTTAGTTATTTTTGATTAATTTTTGCGTATTTGTTTCTCACCGACCTTAGTTTTTCGGTTAATTTGGGTACTTGTGTATTACCGACTTTGATTTTTGATTAATTTTTGAGTAGTTATTTTTCATTATTAATACTAATAAATTGCCGGCTTATATTGTTGTTTTATTGATCGATTTTCTTAATAGAAATAAATAACGAATTTTTGGTATTCATTTATTTTGTCGCGAAGCTTAAGCTAAAACGAGTTCCATATTTCAACTTTGGGGTATATCTCGCTTGTGCTGTCTACAAGCCCGTGACGCCTTAAAAATAAATCAACCCACCCATAATGCTCTCTGACATTTGAGCTAGGGCCTAACTTATACGCTCGGTGACAACTCGTTTTAGCCTATGCATTGACATACTTTAATTCATTTAATATCTATTTTTTTTTATCCTCAAAACAATTTTTTTTTCTTTCGATTTGGGATTATTCACTGCCAGTTCCTTCTAAGCTGGAGTGAAGGTTTTGCGCCCATTAGAAGGACATAAAGAGCGTAATAAATTAGCCTCAGAATTCAAAAGCAGCAAGCTTGTGGAGGATTTCTGCATTTAATCAAGAACGTGTTGCACCATTCTTCAAAAAGTTGGGAGATACGTTAAAAAAGCTTGAAATTTTACCTCACAGCGTTTATAACGTGGACTGTGCAGGTCAGCAAGTCCCAACTAAAGTGATTTATCCAAAGGGTATCAAACAACTTGAAAAGGCAGTGAGCTATGAATAGGGAAAGAAACATTACTGTGGTTGGCATCGTCAGTGCATCAGAAAGTTTTCTTATTCCGCCTAACTCCACGCGACTTAAAAAAGATCATACTTTAAAATGCAGAAGTATATGGTTTCCGTTTCAATAAGACCAAAAAAATTGTTGGAAAAGATTGGTTTGGTGCTTTTATGAAAAGTCATCAGGAAATTAGCCGGAAACCAGACGCAAGTTTGGGAAGGATTTCTGGATTTAATCAAGAAAATGTTGCACCATTCTTCAAAAACTTGAAAGATAAGTTAGAAGTGCTTCAAATTGGATCTCACCGCGTCTATAAATAACATGGCGAAACAGGGATTCCTCCAAAGCGTGCCAATTAACTGCAGCAGTGAGCTATGAACTGAGAAGAAACATTACTGTGGTTAGCAGCGTCAGTGCATCCGAAAGTGTTTTTATTCCGGCTATGTTCATATATCCCAGAGCACGAGTGTCTGATCAACTAAAGCAAAAAGGTCCCGAGGATGCAAAATATATTTTTGCACCCAAAAAGGATGAATAACAGAAGAATAATTATTTGTAGAGTGGCTACATAATTGTACACTCCTTACAGCTTGTTCGATCACTAATCCCATTTTGATTGTTCTTGACAATCATATTAGCCACTGTTCTCTGTGCGCATACAATTGAATGGTTTCTTCTCCACCAAGACATAGACTTCAACCATTAGTCTTCACTGTTTTTGGCCCTTTGAAGAAAGTTTATTCAAACGAGTGTTCTACCTTTATGAGGCAGCACCTCCACCAAAAAAACTGTTGCTTATGATGTGGCAGAAATATTCAATTCAGCATTTGCCAAGATTGCATCCTTAGAAAAAGCCCAAAAGGGATTTCAGATTAGTGGTGGCCTCATGTTTTTAATCAGGATGATTTTCTACCAGCGACAATTTTTGTTACTGATCATGACAGTGATTCTCAAGAAGTTAGTGTACACAATACTAGCGCCGATGGTGTGACCGATAACCAGTTTATCCATAATCAGCAAGTAGATATGGACAATAACAATAAAATGAATTTTGGAGCAAGCATTTTAAAAGCTGCCCATAATAGAGTATCTCAAAATCAAGTCCGTTTTAAAGAACTATCACCATTACTTGGCATCAATGAAAAAATCCAAAATGTATAAAGAAAGGGACAAGGTTGGGAATATCAAAAGTGTTAATTGCCACTCTAGAAAAGGAATATTTGGAAGATAAAGAATCAAAGAAAAACAGAAAGTTTTGACGAAAAACGGTATGGAGAAGAATGACATTTGAGGAATCCAGTAGCAGTGACGCATCCGTGGAAGCAATGTGTGATGGTATGGAAGATAAAAGTTGCCTTATCTGCGACGAATTCTGAAAAGCTGAAATGTGGTTTCAATGTGGAGAGTGTAAGAAATAGTCACACCGAGACTGCACCAGCCAAGATGGTTCTAAACCCTATGTTTGTTGTTTGTGTCTCGAATATGTTTAAAACTAAATTGTTACATTATTTAATTTTTCCCTAAATTTCCCTGAACTGTTATATTATGTTATACGGGCGCAGTTACCCCCGCTGTCTGGTATCTCCATCCACTGCGAGGTTTTTAAGAGCATGCAGTTTTTCGTTAAAAATATGCAGGTAACATAGCACATTTAGTGGCAAAACAAGAATTACAGATATTTCAAAATATTGAAATTTGTTTAAGTGAGCGGGGCTGCCCGGTTCTCCCCTAATATCAGATGCTAAAAAACCTTAATACAAAATGGTCAATTAATTGCTTTAATACTTACGTATTAATCCAGGCTCATGTTTTTAATAGTTTTCAAACAACTTATAAGTATGTAAATCGACTACTAACCTAAATTAATAGAATGCTTCTTCTCAGGATACATAATAAAACTTAACAAAAACACAAGCTGCATAACTGCTTGAGGAGCGCAATGTAGAAAGCAATGGAAAAGCCTCAACAAGGAACTGTTTGTGTCTTCGTCTAGCATACGTCTGAAAAGTAAATAGCCTTAAAACAACAATTTTTTTAAAACACCTTAAAATAATATAAATGTGAAGTTTGATATACAAACTAATCTTTAAACAGAAACGAAAATAAATATATTTTGCAAATTAATACATAATTCAGCAAGAATCAATTTATTTCCAAGTTCAAGTACTAATTACTTTCAAATAGAATAAAGTATATGAAGTATCAAGTAACTGATAATAGTATTTGTGGTTTGGTAATTAAAGTACTTCAAGAAAGTACTCTGTTGCTATTTGAATTATTTGAAATCCCATTTGGAGTAATTTAAGTACCCGCATACAAGTACGGCGGGCAAATCAGTATTCGGCAAAATAAATAATTTATTATTAAGTGTGTACGACGCACAACTCTCTCCTCATATTTTGCCACGTTTTCTGTGAAATAATAAAACAATATTTTTTGAATGTTGCATAGGTTTTCATACATAAAATAATATTTTTATTTTACGCAAATTCTCTGACACGAATTGTAGAACATTCTATGAACTATGATCAATTCATTCAAGCTTTTTGCAAAATCGATCATCATCATCATATAGCAGCTTGTCTCGTTCACTGCTGGACATAAGCCTCTCCTAATCTAAACCATTTTGCTCGGTCTTGGGCATCTTGGATTCAGTTTGAAGATATTCTTTTCCCTGTCTGTGTGCTTCGTCTCTGGGACGCCACTCTAGTATTTTCTTCGTCCATCTAGTATCTGACATTCTTGCGACGGTGACGTGGCCGGCACAGATCCCTTTTAATTGCATCCGTAACTTTTGTTCTTCTATGTAGTTCTTCATTTCTTATTTTATCTCGCAGTGTCACTCTTAACATGAACATCTCCATTGCATCCGAAACTTTTGTTCTTCTATGTAGTTCTTCATTTCTTATTTTATCTCGCAGTGTCACTCTTAACATGAACATCTCCATGGCTCGTTGAGTTATTCTTATTTTATTGACAGTTTTTTGTGTTAGCGTTAGAGTTTCCGAGCCATATGTCAATAACGGGAAGATGCATTGGTCGAACACCTTTCGTTGCTTTGAATACATGTCTCAGCCTGCCAGAGGCAGCCGAAGTCAGTCCTATCATTCTGCCCAGTTCGCAGGTCTGGTTGTCTCTTCCCACTCGGATCTCATGTCCCAGATATTTGTAAGATGCTACGTATTGAATTTCTTTTCTTTCAACTATTAGGTTACAGCTGGGGAAAAGATTTGTCATACATTGGGTTTTGGCAATGTTGAATTTTAAGTCTACTTTTTGGGAAGTTGCAAATAGTTCTGAGACCATTTCATCTAGTCGGTCTGAGATCAGCACGATATCGTCGGCAAAGCGTAGGTGATTTAGCTTTTCTCCATTTACGTTTACGCCTTTATTGTCTAATTCGATCTTTTTAAACATATATTCTATAAGTTGTGAAATTTTTGGGGGAAATTGTGTCACCCTGTCGGGCGCCCTTTTCAATCTTTAGCCGATCTGTTTCCGCATGTATTTTTACTTCTGCTGTTGCCTGCTCATATATGTATCGTAGTATGGAAATATAGCAATAGTCTATACGACAGTCTGCAAGAGCTTTAAACAATTCATGGTGATTTATAGAGTCGAATGCCTTTTCATAGTCGACAAATGTTAGTACTAAGGTGCGTTGTATTCTATACTTTTTTCTATTAATGATTTTATCACCTGGATATGGTAATTTGTTCCATATCCGGCTCGGAAACCAGTTTTTTCTCTTGGCTCATACAGATCAAGTTTATTAGTAAGCCTTGCGGTAATGATTTTAGTAAATTTATATATAGGTGTGCCAACAGGCTTATCGGTCTATAGTTTTGTAGGTCTGTGATGTTGCCGTTCTTGTGCATAATAACAATATTGGCGTTATTCCATATTTGTGGGGTTGTTCTTTCATCTAGGCATGTATTAAAGAGTTTGGTTATTGCCTTGAGTAGGTCACTTCCTCCTAGTTTGATGGCTTCTACAACAACACCGTTCTGGCCAGGTGCTCTGTTGTTCTTCATTTCTGACAACGACTTTAAGACCTCTTCTTATGTTATCTTCGGAATCTCTTCCGAGCCTTGGTTTATTATACTGAGTATACTTTCTGATGTTTCTGCTTGACTCTGGTTTCTATAGAGTTTGATGTAAAATCTTTAATATCTCTTCTCTGTTGCTTGTTATTTGTTCTCTCTCATTCTCCAGTTTAATTATTTCAGCTTTCCCCCTACTTAATTTATTACGTAGTACCCGCATGCCTTTATTCTCTTCTATAACTCTAGTCACCCATTTATTGTTGTAGTTCCTGATGTCTGTCCTTGCGGCTTTTGTTACATCTTTATTCAGTAGTCTTAGGTCATCTCTATGTTGCGGCTGTTTTCCTAGTAATTTTCTTCTTTGTTTCATCAAATAGAGTTTATCTTCATTTTCAGTTTGTTTCAAACAGTGTTTCTTTTGTGCGGCGTTAATTGACTCCACAATGTTTCTATTTAGATCTTCGAGATTATCTGTATCAGCGTCTTTCAAATTTTCTTTTATCGTTTTTTGGTATTTGTCAACATCGTCTACATTATTCCACTTCTTGCTGTTGTTCTTAATCACACTTTTATTTCGTTCTGTCCTCAAATTTAGTAGTATCTTCGCTCTCACCATTCTGTTGTCGCTCCCCACTTATAGATTATTAAGTACGGTTACATCCGTGACTATTTGCTTTTTGTCTGTGATAATAAAGTCAATTTCGTTTTTTGTTCTGCCATACTGATCCATGTCCACTTTCGATGTTCTGCCTTTTTGAGGAAAGTGTTCATAGCTGCCAGCTGGTGATGGAGAAGAAACTGGAGCAGCAGGTTTCCTCGCTCATTTCTTTCTCCTCTCCCATGACATCCCAGAGATGTTTCGTCTTCATCAAAATCAATATCAGATAATAATCATGATAAAAGCGCCTTGAACCAGGCGTGTAGCTTATCACCCATGTGAAGAAAGATCAGCAGCAATTTTCCTGATGTTAACTTTCTCTCAGAACGGCTTTTAACTATTGTAAGCCCCCCTGAAGGAATATTATTTGTTCTGTCAATGGAGCCGATTTACGTACGATTTTGATGGAACATTCGATATTTGGCAACGTTGCTTGATATGATCGATGAGATGTCAGCTCGAAAAATATAAACAAATCGTTATTCAGCATCGAAGAATGTCCTATATGCTTTTTCCGCAGGAAAGAACAATAAAGTAAATGGTGACACAGATAATTTATTGGACAATTCAAGTAAATACAGATGTTTTTGACAGATAAAATACGAATTTTGCTTAACATAAATATAAATACACCTTTGCATATATATTTTTGCTTTTAGTCATTCGACCTTACTCATCTTAAAAAATATTCATCTAAGCCTGTTTCATCTTGTAAGCTTTTTGAATTGTCAAGCTAATCCTCTTATATCAGCAATAAGCTTTTTTATTTTATAAAATTGAATATTCAAGAAAATATTAGCACGTTCTAGCTAAGTGCTTTCTGTTTACTCAACGTCAAGATATAAATTCTGGGAAATTGGAAATTAAAAAACACATACTTAATCTGTTTTTGAAAGGCAATCAGTACTGATGAAAAACTAATTAGTTAAACTACTAAGCTCATGGATTTGATAATACGATTTTGAAAGCCATCAAAATACACCTTGATTTCATTAGCGTATACAGACTAGTCACTTGAAAATAATTAAAAGCTTATGGAGAAATAGCAAGGGAGTTTAGAAATGAATTGGTATTTTTGTATGAAAATTGATTGATGATTGATCGGCATACTTTCGACTGGAATAAATACATTTAGGTACATTATCTATTTGGTAACTTCAAAAGTATCTATACTAGACATTTCTTGAAAATGTCCATTTAGCAGGGTTGAAAGAAGTCAAAAGTCTATAAATTTAAAAAAAAATTAAATTTAGTTTCATAGGGAATTTCTAGGAGAAAAACTGCCCTAAATACTTCTCTTTCGAAAATATCGGAAACATGTAAAAACATCGATTTATAGATAAAAAAATTAGGGTTTTTAGTTTTTTTTTTCACTTGACGGGAAACTACGCCAAAAACCGCACAAGAGGCCACGTTACAAATGATGAGGTCTTTTATACAAGGTGAGCTAGGTCAATTTAAACTTTTTACCATTTCGAGTTTTGACACTAACAAGAGATATGGCATTTACAGTCTTATTTGGATTACCCTATACAAAATGCATAGGGTAACAGTCTCGAGGGGACAGTCTCTTTAATATACTAATTTCAATAATTATTTCCTAAATTTACAATATATGTATACTTATATTCACTTTTGACTCATGTAGAGCGGTCGCTTAGCATGCGAGAGGTACCGAGACCGGCGATTCCAAGAAATTTGTTTACACATTTTCTTTAGGTTTTTAATATTAGTTCGCCTTGTTGAAGTTTTCACTTCTCTCGTGTGGTCTTAAGCACACACATTTTTTTTTCTTAATTTAAGAGTTTTCATACTTTGTAGCTCCATTTTGAGGGCCTATAAATGGTGTGGAACATGCTATAGCAACATCTAAATTTAGGTTTATAGAGTCGTTCATTCACTTTGCTATTTTATTTGGTTTATTTTAGGGTCTGAAGTTTTGAGCTTTTTCGTGAAATTTATGTGAACACCTGAAAATCCAGATTCCTAATATTTTTCTTCATCTAGGTCATAGAAATAGTTAGTAAACATATTTTCATTGCATTCTATAGTATATCAATACACCAAATTTTTTAATTTTCGGCAGAAGTTACGTTTTGCTGCTAGTATATCTATACTTTCGAACCTGCTGAATTTGAAAATGTCTGGAGAAACAATAGGCTTTGATATACGATTGTTTTTAACAATGAGCGCCTGTAAGAGACATGGAACAAGTTAAAACTTCAAAATTTCGAGGTTTATAGAATCGTTGCTTCTCTATTGAATACTGAAAAAGCAGTTTGCTATCAGATTTGGCTAATTTTTGAATCTGGATTACTCGAACTTTTTCTTCATAAAGTTCTGGTAAAAAACTAGAAATTCGGATCAATTAATGAAAAACTAGATATTTTTTCCTTATCTACGCCATCGAATTAGTTTGGACCGGAAACATTTGCATAGATATTAAAATGTTTCGATTTTCTGTGTCAAAATGTCTCAAAAAGTATCTACCATTTACCATAGAGGAATATAAAAGTAAAGAGAGTATCCATTCCCTTGTAAAATATTGGCACACCGTTTAATGACAATTGACAATAACGACGTATGATGTTTACTTACACGACACTAAGGGCGGCTTACTGAACTAATGCTAATAATCTATGTTGACAAAACATGTTCCTGTTTTATCGACCGTCGACCGAAGAAAGGCGGCGGGCTATTCAAATGTTATTTTTATTTTAGTCGTATTCCATATAACTAGACGGTTTATGAATTTATCTGCAACAAACTATTACAGCGTTTTTCTTAATCGAGATTAAAGCAAAGAGAGGACCCTGTAAATACATTAGTTTATCGCAGATAAATCCATAATGCGCCTGGTTGAATTAAATGCGAGGATAGGCGTTGTTTGGACCGAAGAATAGTTTAGGGTGTAAGAAAGAAAATATACACATTTTGCATTTTGTTACAAAGTTTATTAAAAAACATGCGGTAGTAAATGCAATCAAAATAACATAAAAAATCTCTTAACAGAACAAAATAGGTAAATAGTGTTGACGTATCATAATATATTTCTAATATTCAAAAACTAATTAACTCGAATAGAACCAAAAATAAAATTTAACAGTTTTTAAATATTTCAAGAACAAAATTCACAACAGAAAATAGCTGCTTACCAACGGCTGCTACTCGCACCACCAATACCTCCATCCACCATCGCTCCAGAACAATTTTAAATTAAAATAATAAATTGATTAAACCGGCTTTCTTTAATCAACAATCGTCAAACCGCCATTTGTGAATTCTCGACAGCATACTTTTAGCCATAGAAATAGGAGTCCTATTTCTATGCTTTTAGCACAGCTTACTAGATAATTTATAGTAACCTGTGCTTTTAGTTCCACTGACGCTAGCGCCTCCATGCGCGGCTGGAATTGCGCAGTGCGTCAAAACTCAATGCCAATTTTCCCATAAGAATAAAACACTCTCTTTATTTTTATATTCCTCTATGCCATTTACAAATGTTTTTGGCAGAGGCGTACGCCAACACCCTCAAGACAAGAAGGCCCTGAAACTAAGAAAAGCAGTAGCCAATATGGCCACCCCAGTTGGGACCGAAACTAAATGCTGTAAAGGGTATATTTTGAGTTTCTAATATAAAATATGTTTAAAATTGTGAAATTTGTACATTTGCAGTGAACGATTTGTACAAAGTAAGTAATATATTGTGTTAATTATTCTACATTATACAATTAAACACTTATAGTTTATGGTTAGGGACTGATTGCTCTGGTACAAGGTGTGTTTCCACAAATATCTATTATAATTTCTAAGCTGATAATACCTAGTAATATCTAAAATAACTGAAATATTAATATGCACATACCGTCTGCCTGAAGTAATAAACAACCAAGCCCTTAAGGTTTTTATTTTGTGGCTTTATAATAATAATGCCAACTTACCTATTTACTTTAACTGCCTATTGACTTCACATATAATAAGTTTTAGGTAATCACAGATATATTTAAGCCACAGCCGGACAAAATCAGAGAATTGATTTTAATACTTCAATTTTACTTAGGATACCTAAACACTTTTTATTTGTAGCATTATTGAATACTGATTAAGAGTTGTAAGGTGGTTTTAGGTACGTGTTGTAATAATTAAAGTATCTTTAGGCTTTGGTTTAAGTTCAGTCGCTTAGTTGAGAACATTGACTATTAAATGATTGTGTATAATAGTGTTGAGTGAATTGAAAAGACGGCGTTCAGGGGCGGATACTGGGAACCATTAAAAAATCATATTGCTAGAGAATAATAAAACAATAAAATTGTATAGACAAAATTTCCAATAAAATTTTATAGAAAGATTTTCCAATAAAATTTTACAGAAAAATTTTCCAAACTGACAACATTGTTTGGAGCTGATCGACTCACATTCACCAACGAGTATTGTATTGACACTCGCGTCTGCAGTTAAACATGAATCCCTCATTTGCGCATGCGCCAATTTTTATCGACATCAGTTATGCGAGTTATGAATGAATAATATGAGTGATTAATGTTGTTTTTTTTCTTAAAACAGACAAACCAAGCCCGGAGCCACACCAAAACCACAATTCTTTTTTTAACTAACTTTAAAAAAATAAAAATAACTTAAAAAAGAAGTACGGTGACCGACGGGGATCGAACCTGGGCCACCCGTGTCACAGCCACGTTCATACCCATTAGACCACAGGAGCTCTGCGGACAATTACCTTAAAATTGTAAATTTTTTTCAAAGTTCGGCAAAAAGATCCTTTGTTTAAAAAAACACTTAAAACATAGTTTATCAAGCTCTTGTCAGACCCGATGGGTTAAAAGACATGATTCCATTCTTGAGTTTCAAAATGATTTGCCCCAAATTATGGCTTCTTTTAAAGAAATTTCCGATTGGAATGACGACAACTCTGCAACCAAAGCTAATATTTTTTTAAAAGCAGTTTCTGATTGTGAGTTTATCATAACACTATATACATTGGCAGATATCTTTGCAGTTACGATACCATTTAGCAAATATTTACAATCTAAAAATATTGACATAGAGTCAGCTACAACCAAATTAAAATTATTAATTGAAACTTTAAATTGAAAAAGAACAAATGCAGACGCCTATTTTAAAACTTTTATATTGAAAAAAGCATCTAAGCTTATGGATATTCTTGATGTAGAATTAAAAATGCCTCGTGTGACATCAAGACAAACCCATAGGGATAACTTTTTAGATTCAAATGATCTACCACCAAATCATTATTGGAGAAGAGTAGTATTTTTACCTGTTTTGGATTTCGTAATAGCAGATTAGAAAGAGAGAGGTTTTCTGAAAAAGTGGTAAATTCTTTTGTTTTAAGTGTATTACTTCCAAAAAATCTTGATGTATCTGTCTGAAAAGTTGTCAAAAATAATCGACATGTTTCGCTCCATTATTGGCAAGGTTTCTATAACACAATTAACAGGTGAGGTACAGATATTTAAATTAATTATTTACTTCTGATTGTGGGATTGAGGCTCTAAAATATTGCAGTGAAGAGGAATTTCCTATTATTTACAAATGTTTAAAAATTTTAAGCAGTCTACCAGTCTCTGTTGCAACTGCAGAGCGAAGTTTCTCTACTTTAAGATTGTTAAAAACGTACATTCGTTCTACAATTGCTCAAGATAGACTAATGCCCGGTTTCTGAAGTACAAGATATCTAGTGTATAAAGTTATGAAGCCTATAATTACTATGGTTACAATTGTATTAACAATCGTTTTCATAGGAAATATTTGAAGAATAAAGTTATCCATACTTTAAGAAACTGGGCATTAGTGGTCTTGCCCTTATGTACTTTTAAAGAAATATTGAACTTAACGTAGAAAACATTATAGATAGATTTGCCAAAAAAAAAAAATGATTTTATTATTTGACTCATTTAACATCATTAGGGATTTAACTTTCACACAGTCAAAAAATAAAATCAGTTTTAAAATACATGCTTCACCAAGAAATTTGTTTTATTTTTTGATTTGTTTTTATTATGAAAAATTCGTTATATTTTTTGTTTCATTTTTATTTTGAATAGATATTTTTATATTTTTTTTGGTATGTACAGAGTGTCCGGTTATAAATGTAACCCCCCCTTAACTTTTGTATTTGCCCTCGTATAAAAAAATGTTAAATACAAAAGTTGTAAGGATTTTCATACAGTTTTCTGCGGTGTTACTAGAAAAACAATTGAACATCGAAATTCTACTGTACAGATTAAATTAACATGTTTTCAATGGAACACCCTGTATTTTTCTGTATATCCATAGAGCTCTTTAAGGCGAGTTCAGTAATATAAGGTTTGTTGGGTCTAGCTATAATAGTTACCACGTAAATTGCAAAAATGTCGGGTATCTGATTATTCCTGAACTCCTCTCCTAAATTATTTATTTGGTGAACTAGAAAAAAAATTCTTCCTTCAGAAGCTTTTCTGATGTTCAATTGTTTTTCTAGTAACACCGCAGAAAAGCTTTCTTTAGGCCAAATGAATATATGTTTTATTAATATTGATGAAGTTCCTCAAGCTCACTTAAACTGTATTGTCTTTATCTCTGAAAATCTGCTTATATCAATAGGGCAAAGAGACAAAGGCCAACTCAATTTACACACTCTATTTTTTTGTATTTAAAATAAAGACCACAAGTGCCAAAAATATCATCACTCAACAGTACATAGCCAACCAGTTCAAAAATGTTTTTGAAAACGTCGAGTCAAGTAAGTGTTTTTATTTTTCTCTGTTTATTATTGCTATAAAAATTAAATATTTGCTGCAAAAACTAGGCAAAAACCTAGTGATGCAAGTTCTTTTCTATTACACAGGCTCAAACTGAAAAGAACAGATAATATTTTCAAAATTCCGTTTTCTTAAAAATTTAAATTTTTTATTTTTTAAACAAAACAGGAACAAATGTGTCAAATAAAAAAACCTCAAAAGTAAACATTAAAGTTTTCACATTACATTAGCTAATTTAAACAGTCTTTAAAAACTATCTATGAAACTATGTATACTTGTTTTAGTTTATATACACTTTGAGATATATTTTAAATAAACCATTATGTATGTTTATAAATTAATAGCCATAGTCTCTAATTTTTACATCATAGCATATTATAATAATTGTTAAGCTAGGTACTTATTATAATAATTATTATGTTCCTTTCTGTGATGGGTATGGATCCCAAACGACTTTTTGTTGTTATTTTGAAAAATTACATGTAATTAACTATTAAAGATAATTTACGTATGCATTTTTTTGAAGTCAAAAAGTAACAAAAGTGTTTATATATGAACGTTTTCCATCATCAGAGCGTGCTCCCTACGCGCGACGCCATCTTAGATTTATATATCAGGCCTTCTTGTTTAGAAGGTGTTGCGTAAGCTAGGGCCTCGTGGTAGTTGTCTATTAATTTAATGGGCTCATTAAAAAAAAAAACAATGAAATGTCTATTACCTATCCAAAATACTTCATAAAAATAAGTCATATTCAAAATGTTAAATCAATCCGGTAAGCGGTTCTTGAAATATGAGTTTAAAAATGCAGAATTCGAAGCGCGTCTCGATCGGGGATGTGACATAATAAAATAGGATCACGTCCTGCTGCTAGGCCGCGACCCGCGCCACCGCACCGCGAGAATGCTGACGTTTCTGTCACTGTCATAGATAATTATATATCTCAACGCGACCTTCATATCTTATGACGTCACGCTTTTAAAATGTTCCAGCGGCACTTTCTTATTTATTTTCATCGATTTAGACTTCTCAGATAAATCTGATTGTTGGTATATCAACTTAATATGTCAAGGTCTTTTGAATAAAATTATTTTTGAAAAATTGAAAATGATCCTATTTACATACGACATAAATGTTTCAATGTTTATTATATTTACCTGTACAAAATCGTTTGCTGGCTATCGCTCTCCATTTTTTCAGCCACTTTACTTCGGATGCCAGAGATCAACGTCTCGATATACCTCAGCAGTGGAGATATTTGAAGCAGCAAAAACACAATCCTGATCACCCAATGTACCAGGGAAGCGCGCCCAACCGAAGGATCATCATGGTCAATGATATACCTAAAAAAAAGTGCAGTTGACAGCAACGTTCATAGGTTCTGACAAAAAATGAAATTTCGAACAAGAACAAGTCTTAAAATTCATGACAAATTCAAATATAAATATTTAACTTTAAAATATATATTTTATATAAACTTTATCTTACATAACAGGCATATTCCGATCGGCTTTCATGGAAAGATGTTGGAACAATTTTTTGATGAGATATTTAATCATAAAATATATATTTAATTTTTATGCTTTTTTTATTTATTTCGACTTATTATGAATACCTACCTACTTTATTGAATATCAATTTTCATTATTGTCTATTTTCATGAATTATTATTTAATAATATTAATTCATGTAATTATAAATTAAAGCGAATAGGATAGATTTTGGGTGATAAAAGTAAATGATAAGCAACCTGAAGAAATCAGTTTATTTAAATAATATTCAACAATGGCTATAAAAAAGTTATCTGGGCCAGAAAACCCAATTTATAGTTTTTGCAGTTTAAATATTATGCCACTTTTGTGGCCATCAAATATTTTGTTTGGAACTTAAATACTATACATCCATCAAGGCGTCAAATCCAAATAAAATAAATCCCATTCGATTGAAAAACCGATTTAATAATTGTTATCGTGTTATTTCAACAAAAACTGCGTTGTTATTATGTATAAAAAAGTTGTTATGATTAAAATATAATATGCTTGTAATAGCCGGTTATGCTACACCTACCTAAATATCGCTATTTAAATTATTGCGAAGTTAAAATATAAACGTATTTATATAGCCATTTCGGAAGTAATTTTAATTATTACGAGTTGTTATCTCTTCGATACTTTCATTATTACGAATTTTTATTGTTTTGCGACCACCTATGATATAAATTTAATTTATCGGACTATGTCCGGGGTCTTCAAGCTTTTGTTACCCAAGGGTGTCTCTATCGACAGACCTAAAGACGTTTATTTAAAAAAAAACACATTTTAATGAGATTTTCGGTATTGTTTATGTTTAACAACTTTCTCAATATCTGGTCTTATCTTGAACGTAGCAATATGAAGACTATTTCAAGGTGCTTTTATGGTCCTAGTTTTTGATTTGACCTGTTTCAAACGAGAAAACAATTATTGCTCACATACCTAGATGTTTACAAATAGTGACATCATTTTCTGAGCACGAAGTCGAAGACTTGGAGGACAAATTTAAAAGGCCCAAGTAGTATTTTTCATTTAATCCAGTATTGCACTGAAGATCCTATCAGTTCCATTTGCAAAATTCTTGGAACATCTTTAGCAGATACACTGAAATGCATCGCTTACAGCTTTATTAAATTTCCATTTTCCCTTAAGTCCTGGAATCTTGACGCAAATTCTTCCTGTGAATCAGTTATGGTCGATATATATTTGTCCACCTCACTACAAGTATAATTTGACAAATATGGGAAGTGCGTAATTTTTTTTTCTAAAACTCCAGTTTCCACAGCCTGAATTTAGTTGGTTATAAGGTTTTCCATGCCTTGTAGCCGCCCATTTAGCTAGTTCAGATGCCCAACTAACCCAAACTCAGGATCATTCAGGAAGCCAAAATCACTGATTCATTATCGGTCATCGGTCATATCAGACGGTAGTACGTTTTTCCTTGCCAGCCATGAACGTTTTAATTGCTTCTTTGAGGTTGAACGCCCGCTTCAACATTTTTCATCTACTCAGCTAATGAACTTCTAAAAAAAACAACTTAATATCCGACAAGAAATTTTAGAATTCTCGGTGGTTCGAGTTCTTCGATATGTCAGCCTGGCATTTTTTTATAAAGTCCTTCATTCTTCCAAACCATAACTGGTACCCCATATGTTATGATGCCTGAGTGTTTTGTAACGTCACTATTGTATTGATTCAATACCATCATGCCACATTTGAAAATGTGTGCTCTCTTCGTAGTTCCATTCATAGGATAAAGGGCAGCTGAGTGATTCTCAGGTATTTTTGCATTTCAAGTCCCGGGCGAGTTCTTACTTCAAATTACAAGTTATCATTAAAATTTTTTTTTTGAATTTTAACGATACTGCCTTTCCAACGGAGGCGGAGGTTCGATTAAAATATGCCGATCCTTTTGTAACAAATGTTCCTAATATAGAGACGAATAGGCCAAATGTAATTACCGTCCCATGTCCCTACCCACTAAATACATTGTTATTTTCTGCATTATTATAACAATAAACCATTTTTCAGACACATTTGTTGCTTCTTTATACTTAAAAGTCGAAATTAGTATCTTACGATAATAATTGACTATTAAATATTGAAAGTGTGTCCAGACTTTTCCACGTCATTACCGTCCCGCCTTCTTCTAATACAATTTTCTGCCTTCAGATCGCGCCTCGCCTCAATGTGACCTGTTTTTAGGAGGCCCGGCATCCCTCTTTAGTTGATCTTTGGCAATCGAAGTGTTCGTGCGTTGCTGTTTTGTGGTGAGCATAAAAAAAAGGTATGAAAACCGCTATTTTGTATATTTTGGTGTAATTAACGTGCTTATTCCTTAAGCAAAGTTGAGTGGGAATAAAGTGCTTTACTAACCTTCATAAAATTGCAAAAATAGTCCAAATTACTCTTGTGAACCTTATAAATGCCAGAACATAACCTCAATTTAATTGGCGAGAAATAACATGTTAAAATGTCATTACCGTCTCCGTCACTACCGTCGCTTTGGAAGATTTTTCTGCCTGGGGAGGTAATGATTCAAAAGGGACGGTAATGATCGCATGGTGATTTTCTATAAGTTTTAGGGCATAATGGATGATGATCAACTAAACAAATTAAAAGCTAAGTTGAAAAATATGAAAGAAGCTCAGAAAAGAAGGGAGTTAAAGAAAAAACTCCAAAGAGAAAAATACCATAAAAAATGTAAAAGCTAAAGAGAAAATATCAAAGAAAGAACCCTCCTAAGAAAATAGTAATAGAAATGAGGTACTACAATCGTTTTGGCCAAAGAAAAATACTTTTAAAATAAAACTAGTAAGCCAATCTACTAGCGCCATCCCATGTGCTGATAAGAATGGCGCAAAAGAAGGACAAGCAAAAACTAAAAAGAAAAAGGTAAATGATGAAGAACAACGGAATAAAGCACGAGAAAAAAGAAGAGGCAGAGGGAAAAAGAAAACAAGACATAGAACCGTATAAAAATACACAGAGAGGGAGAGAAAGAACGAAATAGAAAAAGGAAAGAAGGAGGAAAGTCAACACCTATAATGCAAAAGAATAGGAAAGGAAGCGACAAAGAAAAAAATGGGCAGAAAATTCCAGGGCATACAGATTAAAGAAAACACAACATAGGAAGTTAGAAAAATTTATGGACGAATAAACCCCCACACGCCACCACCCAAGCACGTCAACATCACCTCTGCAAGAAGTAGCTAATAATAAGAGAGTAAAGACTAAAAGGACATCGACTAAGCTTTATAAGAAATACAAAGAAACGATTTTGGCCTGATATACAAGTTGTACCATCCGATAAAATTGTATGCATTTTAGAATATCCCTCAAAACCGATTTTTAGTAGACATTTCAGTATTGTGGAAAAGGCTCGCCTTGATAGATTATTAAAAATGTTACCTTAAGACTAATGCTGTGTTGTTTTTTAAGGCATCATTCAGTTTGTGATGTGATTAGAATACTTTAAGTAGGTATATGTATACATTTTCGTTTTGTTTTTTGAAGTTATATTGTTTATTTATATTTTTGATAAAGAAATACATATTTGTTCAGGAAATCAGATTTTATTTACAACTTACACGTTTTCATACCTTCTTTTGATCATTACCGTCCCTTTCGTCATTACCGTCCTCCTTCACAAAATAAAATATATATCTAATATAGCTATCCCAAAATACAATTTGGTGGATTTATATGATGCAACTATAAGTGACTAATCATTCCAAATAAAATGTATAATATATCATGCGTTTATACAAAATTACAAAAAAGATAAACTTGTAAATTTCAATTATTCGACATTTTCCCTATTCTTCCAGTTACCTTTTTATTACATGCTTATGACGCACAATCATAAATATAATAAAACCTTCACACGTTTTTATGCAGAAGAACATGAAGGACGGTAATGACGAATTTCTTCAACATGACAGATTCCTTCCAACTTTATTTCATAACTTTTACAAGATATTTTGTTACCCTGCTACCTGCTAGAAGCCAGAAGCCAACTGGACCAAATTTCTATCGCCCCAAGTTCGAACCCTCTCCAGATCATGATTAATTGCTGTAATCTCTTCCTGTCTACGGTGATATGTCTCAGTTGCTGGTAAAGGTTTTTCCGATCTAAAGTGGGAGACCAGGGTACTGTCGTCTACAAAACTGTAAACAGGAGGATTATTGGTTTCAGTCAGCAGGTCAATAATATATATGAGGAACAGAGTTGGTGAAAGTATTGCGACTTGAGGCATGCCCGCGTTAATGTGTCTGAGACGTGTCCATTAACTGCATCGTGCAGAGATCGGTTCTTAAGGAAATTGGCAAGCCAGCTGCAGAGGGAGGCTGGCAGTCCGAAGGACGACAGTTTGTTGAGCAATCCGTCATACCAAACTCTGTCGAATGCCTTCGAAATATCCAACTCAATCGCTCGAGATTCTCCGCAGTTCTCAATTGCCCTACTCCATATATGAGTACCATAGGCCAATATATCTCCTGTCGATCTCTCTTTGCGAAAGCCGTATTGGTTCGCCTTAATAGGCAGTCTCAAGGTACTTGAGTAGTTGCTGATTGACTACACGTTCCATGACTTTGGAGATTATTGGAAAAGCAAGGCAATTGGGCGATAGTTTAAAGGGCGTGGTTTTCTTGCCTGTTTTTGGAACAGGTTGCACTCGAGCTACTTTCCAAGAAGATGGGTAAATCCCTTTTCGGCAAGACAGAGAAACAAAAGTCGGGAAAAAATGGGTGTTAGTTCATTGGCGCAGTTCTTTAACACGATGACTGGTATTCCCCGGTTCTGATGCCTTTTGCATATCTAGTTCTTTGAGGATTTTACGAATATCACGGTGAAACTTAACTTCTGCCATGGTAGTGTTGATGTTCGATATGGTGGGGAGAGCCTTGCGTTGGGGGACGTCTAAGGTAGAGTGCGACGAAAACATTTTGGCGAGCATGTTTGCTTTTTCCTTGGCTGTAGTCGCCGTGATGTCACGTTCGTCTGTCAAAGGTGGGATAGATGTTTTTGTAAAGTTATTACTTACTGCCTTTGCTACCGACCAGAAATTCCTGTAGCCACTGGGGCATTGCAAAAGATTATTCCTGATCCCTTGATTGTGTTTGTCCTTAGTTTTGTCAATCACACGTTTGCATTCGTTTCTCGCTTCGGCAAAATAATTGCGATTTTTAGCGGTCCTACCTACAGCTCTTTCGTATCTTCTGTCGAACCAGGGCTTTCCTTTTGACGGTAACTTGATGGAACTTGGGATGTATGCTTCCATTCCTGAGGAGACTAGACTGCTTGCGTAATCTCTTCGCAGCAGACTGACTGGTCGTCAGTGTCATTAACATAAATACCAAAACTTTGAGCTACTACTTGGACATTAGAATTGTCTCATCGCAGTAAAATGTAGTTGGCTAATAGGTAATTATCATTAGTATTGTTTTTCGTTTTGAACATTATTTTCAACTTAAACAAACACAGCCGAACCAGAGGTTACCTTAAGTCACATTGTTATGTAATATTTTCTGAGGAAACGCGTGAATACTACATAATTTAAATCATGCGAGTTGAAAATTTTAAGCATACTATCTTGTATACAAACAATTATTTACTCAGTTATTTCCTTTTATTGCAACACGTTAAGTATGTCATTGTATTAAAGAACGTAATTTCACCATTCACGATGATTAGGGCTATGATATAATGTCGAATAAAACCGCGAAGGTCGCCATTATTTAAATTTTATATAATCTTGGTTTCAAATAGGAAACGCTGTTCCGCATCACCGAAAAAGATTTTTAAGATACTTTTCGATCGAAATATATTTATCAAATCCATGTCAGCAGCAGGAGATTCAAGCTATCACAACTGGTCGATAAATATAAGGGAAAGCCGGACGTTTGCTTAGTCTAATAAGAAAATAGCTATTTTCCTTGGTCTAATGACTCTAATGTAATAAACGCGCCAAATCCTCTTGAATAAATACATAGAATATCAATTTTCTTGCATAGGTAAACAAATTTAAATCGGGCTTTCTATCATATTTCTTTGATCCTTTTTTTTTTTATCAAATATGCAATTAAAGTTAAAAGATCTGAGGTAATTTCGTATTGTCTTTTCAAATAATTCTCCTATTTCTTCAGGACAATATTTAAGCGCGCAATTAGGTATTTGCCACTTGCAAATTGGATTATAAACGGGTAAGATTGTTTTCGATTGAATGCTATTATAATCCAAGTACGTTTTCTAATCTGTTAAAGGATAAATTGAATTTACTGGATCGGAGGCGTGCTATTGAGAT
>MU182149.1:236097-270285 GCA_016904865.1 Pissodes strobi
TCTTCAGTATTTAAAATGAATGAATGAAGATATATGATAATTGTGTAAAGAACATATAGCATATCTAATAGAAATTTATTTCGTGCATAAAGTAGAATAAAGGGACATTAAAAAACACATGATATGGTATCTTAGCTGGGACATTCAATATATTATAATGACCTAACTTGCATTAATTAAACTCTTTGCCTTAATATTTTAGTCAGTATACAATCACTTCCAATTACGTCTCTTGTCTTGACAATTCAAATTCAAAACTGTGCTTTATTGTCTAAGAATAAGATCTTATTGACAAAGCTAAAAATACACAATAAATTATTTTTTTTAAAATATAGAGTCAATAGACAGAACAAAGTCACTCATTACTAAAACTAACATACAGAACTAAAAAAATAAAAGCCCCAAAAACAAAATATTCTAAAATTTATTAAAATCCAACAGTACAGTAGGAAGTGAAATAATAAAAGAGTAAAAGCATAGGTAACCAAAAACTTACTTTCAACAATAATCAAGGCAACAACGCTTCGTCATAGTATTCCTGCAATGTATAGAATGGTCTAGGTATTAACAGGACTTTAATTTTCTTTCTAAACAGTTTAATATATTGAGTGCTTCTGATTTTAACCGGAATATGATTATATACCTTTCTGCTCTCATAAATTACTGACTGCTCCGCCAGAATTGATTTCGGAATAGGCAAAGGCAAGTCACTGGATCCCCTTGTATTATAAGCGGAGCGAACAATTTGAGGACCAAGCATAACAGTTTTATGTATCAGAGAGGCCGTCTCCAAAACAAACAGTGACGTCAAAGTCAATATTTTATTTTTTACAAAGAGAGGTCGGCAGTGCTCTCTAGTACCAACTCCAGATATGTAGCGGACAGCACGCTTTTGCAACACAAACACTGCCTGAAATAGCTGCCGACTACACAAACCCCAAAATGCGATACCCTTGCCTTAGGTTTCTAATAAAGTGTCGTTTATAGATCAAAACGTTGAGGACCCTTGACAAAATAATAAAGTTTTGCAAAGTAGAATCCTGAATATGACTTGTGCGTCTTCCAAAAACTAATTTCTTAGCTGATTTTGACCTTTCGTTCTTTTGGTAGGTTTTGCAAGATCTTCCCGACCAGATTTTGACAACGATGCAATGGAAGCAGAAAAACAGATGGTTCGATCGATCGAAGAATGGCGGAAAGAAATGAAATTAAAGGATTTTATTTTATGTGGACACAGGTATAACACTTTTTATGGTGGAAACTTTTATTAGTTGTAGTTGCATGTATCATGGTATTTGCTAATGGGTTCCATTTTAGTAGTCTATATTTATATAAGCAACATTCCATGTTGGGTAATTTTATTCTTAATTGGCATAGGTGCCAAAATTTAAAATTAGTTTCATTCTTACAAGTATTTTTATATTTCAAAAATAATATAGCATATGGCATACAAATATGTAATGCCTTTGTAAAATTATTGCTTCTTGTTTCGTTCTAGTATGGGTGGATTTTTAGCTACGTCATACTCTCTATCTTATCCAGACAAAGTGAAGCATCTGATCCTGGCAGATCCATGGGGATTCCCCGAGAAACCCAGTGACAGTGCACAGAATGTTCCTTTATGGATAAAAACCTTAAGTTACATTGTGCAACCACTTAATCCTTTGACTAGTGTTAGATTGGCTGGACCTCTTGGTAAGTATTTTATTGATTTAAAAAATGTTAATTTTGTTTATAGTGGGGGGTTGGGGGGCAAATACATATCGATGAAGCTAATTGTTAATTCTTATGCCCGACAATGTTATGTTTTTAAAATAGGCCAAAGAATTGAATAGATAAGATAAAGCAAAAAAAACATGTTTGTTGGTGTTCATTATAATAAATAATTACCTTAGTTTCTAACAAACGTATTGGGCCATTACATGATATCAAGAGGAATATGTTTTTGTGGAGCTATTGTTGGCTACAAATTATTTCATCTATTTTGAAACTGTATAGCTCTATTCTATTTAGTTTCATGTTTTGTCTGCCAAAAACTATATAAATATGATATTTTCGAAATATAAGGTTGTATATTCTATTTTTTTTATAGGACCATGGTTTATTAATACTATAAGGCCAGATATTTCCAAAAAATATCTGACAGAGCTTAATGATCCTGACCTAATTCCTCAATATATCTATCAGTGCAATTCTCAACATCCTAGGTAAGATTTATTTGTTGTAATACATCGAAAATTCAGATTTTACAATAGAAAATAGTATATTTGCAATGAGCATTTAATGCTCTGCCGAGCTGCATACCCTATTTTATCTACGACCAGTCATAATAATGAAAAATCTTTATTTTTTAAGATTACTAAGAACTATGAACTGTCAGAATTGACAAAGTTTAAATGTCATGATTATGGCTATTTTTGATATTGATTGAATATCACTGTGATGTTGAATTTTGATTGGTTATAACCCAATTTAGTAATGAAACGTCAGTATCGTAATAAGCTTCATTGTGATACTGGTAGTAAATGTTTAATAAATCAATTAAAGTATAGGAGTAGAAAAATAATATTAAAATTAATTTCCAATATTACTTAGCAGTATAGAATACTTAAATGGCGATAGCTACTACAAACCATTACTCATTATTGATCTAAATGCACCAAGTTATAAACTTGAGCCATGACTTATTTTAGTTAAGTTATATAATATTAAATATTGTGAACTACTTAAAAGCATTAATTAAATATCACCCTGTCCTAAGTTTGAACTTGAACTTGACAAATGTTATCTAAACATTTAGTGTTAATTATAAACAATTTGAGCGGTCGACGGGAGCGATTTTAATCATTAATGATGCAACCATCAGCATTTTGTAACATATAAATACGCAGGCATACGCCAAGTTCATCAGGATTTCGGGTCTCTCAATTCCGCTCAGTCTAGTTGCGGTACATATCTGTGAACATCTGTGCACAGGCACAGGGCGATCAGGTCCATACCTAACCTGGGTGGACTTACCTTATAAATATCAGAACGAATATATGGAAATAAGACAACCTCGCTCCCATAAACTTTATTAATAAAATAGTGACGTCGCGTTCCAGAAACACTTTTAAATTAAGCCTACCTCTCGCTCGCCAAGCGATTTAGTGTTAATTGAACCATCTTAATGCATCTACGTCACGACAGTAATAAATTAAATTAAACAATAAAATCAAGTAAATTATTAAGTAATTAAAAATTAAACAATTAATAAATGCAGGCTAGGCCAGGTTAGTTATTGCATGAAATATATACATATAATAAACTCACATTAATTTCGAATCACGCGCCGAAGTACGGCCAAGTGCTGCCATCTACGAGCGATCGGCGTCATCGAAGACAGTATGGCCACGTGCTGCATCTGCGGACGGTCGCCGAAGTACGGTCGAGTGCCGCCATCTACAGGCGATCGGCGTCACGGAAGACAGAGGCGCCATCTCGGGGTCCATGTTCATACCTGGAACAAAGAAAGAAAGAAGTTAACTACGTTGTGGGACCTGTTTTTTTTGCGAAGGTAGCAACAATAAGTCCATAACGAAAAAACACATATAGTTAATTATATGAAAAAAATATCAAAATGGAGCAATACAGCAGATTTGTATAGGAGAAACTAAAGGAAACCATGGAGCAAGCAGGAGAAACTAGTGAAGAGGACGAGGATAGGAAAAGTATAATATGGAACAACTACTCAAGTAAAAGAAGAAACTAAGCAACTAAGACAAAACACAAAAACTAGGAGAGATGCGTAGCTTCACTGTAAATAGTGTAAATATAAAACCCAAGTGCTCATAGAAAATGATATATACAAGGCACATAAGAAGTTAAAATATAAATAAGGAAAATATATAGTGAAACATAAATAAGCATAATATAAACCTGAGAGTTAATAAGACAAGTATATAAATAAAAACACTTAGGATGTTAATAAACTGAATATAGAAAAGTAGACATTATATATAGAATAGTACATATAAGGATTTATGAAGACAAATGAAACTAGAATAAGTCGCGTTAAATGAATATTATTGAGAAGATTAGTAAACTATGTATGCAAAATAAATAGGTGAAGCAAAGGTGAAGATATACATAGTAGAGCACAAGTAAATGGACCAGTTGCATGATTTTCGTTATTGTGAAAAGCAGGAAAAACTGAGTTGCCATTAAAATTGTATATTGAGAGTATATACAGGAGGAATATATGTGTATACGAGGAAGAACTATAAAGTAAAGTGTTCTCCGGCCTAAATAAGACTGCAACGACAGAATATCCAATCGAGAAAGTCACAGCAAAGAATTTAGGCATCGAAAAGTTGAGCATATATGGACTGAAGTAGCTGACTGACAATAAAGGAAGTCGATGCAAACATTTTGGTATCATAAAAGCTCAAGGTGAAATGGTACATAAGTAAGAAATGTTTATGTAAAGCATGAGGAATATAGAAGAAGCATACATAAGTTGAAAGAAGAAGAAGAAGAAGAAGTATACATAGTGAGGAAATATATAAGCAAAAGTTGTTTATGTAAAGCATACATAAGGTGAAATAATGGAGGAATGTATAAGCAAAAGATGTTTATATAATGTGTGCTTAAAAGAAAGCATATGTGGATATATAAATAATAATATAATGTCCTATATTTTTACATAAAGCTAGTAACGTAATGAAGCATAGATAGATAGCATAGCATAGATACATAGATAGATTAATTTATCACTGCCTTATGATAGATAAGGAAATAATGAAATAGCTACGCAAGTAATCATAATCATAGATATACATAGCGTGCCTATCTTCATCTAAAGTAAACCTTAAGTAAGAAAAAGTTAAAATATGGAAATTTAATATAAGAAAAATAGAATAAAATAAATATATGGGTATATACAGTGTGTTTACTTAAGTTGGAAACATATGGAAAACTTTCTTATTATTGGTTTTATGAAAAAAAAGTTATTCTTCATAAAAAGTTCTGCATGGTCTAAAACCCAAAATGCAACCATCAGATATCATTTTTTTTGCAGTTTTGTATGCGAGGTTCGTCAAAAAATATGAATTTTGCTGAAGAGTAAAGTACCTTTATTTTTGACAATATCGAAAATTATTATAAAGAAAAGTTGTTTAGAATTAAAAGTTATTTTCAAATATGCAATTACAGCCATTTAGCATGAAAATTAAGGTTTCGTGATTATTTACGTTTTACATTATAAATTTGTATTTATCTCT
Organism: Pissodes strobi; assembly: GCA_016904865.1. Lineage (NCBI taxonomy): Eukaryota > Metazoa > Arthropoda > Insecta > Coleoptera > Curculionidae > Pissodes > Pissodes strobi. Next base: position 241,359 of record MU182149.1, read on the forward strand.
TTTATCTGTTAAAAAAATTATAACATGCTAAATGGTTGTAATTTCATATTTGAAAATAACTTTTAATTCTAAACAACTTTTCTTTATAAAAATTTTCGATATTGTCAAAAAGAAAGGTACTTTACTCTTGAGCAAAATTCATATTTTTTGACAAACCTCGTATACAACTGCAAAAAAAATGATATCTGATGGTTGCATTTTGGGTTTTAGACCATGCAGAACTTTTTATGAAGAATAACTTTTTTTCATAAAACCGATAATAAAAAAGTTCTCCATATGGTTCCAACTTAAGTAGACACACTGTATAAGCGATACCAAGAAGTGTATAGAAAAGCAGTAAGAAATTGTAAATATTGTATATATAACTTTACCTTGATAATATACCGCATGGGCCGCAAGCCAGGACTCATTCCAGCCCACAGAGGACTCAGCCAAAGTAGAAGTTCACCCTTCTTCGACTAGAGAACCCTAGAAGATAAAAAAAGTGTATAAGAAATTATGATATATGGATGAAATACCGGTAGCAGTGGACAACGAATTAGATAATCTAAAAATAACAAACCTTAGAGTCTATTCCAGATCAAATCTTGCCAGTCAAATTAATAAGTGCCTAATATTGTCAAAATCTCGTGCCTATGTCTAAATCCAGGTCAATGTATGCAGGCTCGACCAAAAAAGAGGCACATTTGTCAGTATAATTATCACCACATACTCAATATTCACGATATTTATATTTATTTGTATGGTTTATCTCATCCAATTCCAACACACGAAAGCGAAGAAAATCAAGTCGACGCAAGTTTAACACACCCATAAGGAACCTTGTCACCACGACATAACAGACGGAACCGAAAAGGACCATTACGAGCACCATCTACCAGGCTTTGTGTAAACAAGCAGTCCTCAACACAAAAGCAAACTACAGGGAACATCCAACAGCGACGAAGGAATCTACAAACGATGGCATATCCAGTCGCCATCTATGAGAAATACCAGGGAACAAACGACAACCAATGAATCTGCAAACAGAGATGACATATCCAACGCCATCTATGATCCACGGAAGCGTAACGCATAATTATCTTTTAATTTACATATCAGTATTAATAATAATCATTAACTGAACTCAATAACTGGAGAACATAATAAGATTCATAAAGACATATGATATGTTGCAAAGATATTTTATTTCTTTAAGCAAAGCCAGCATTTTTAATAGGTCAGCGAGTAAAATAAATTGAGTAATTTGTTATATAAAATCAGCAAGTTTTTTGTAGGTTAAGAAATATAACTGAATCAATAGACTGCTATAATGCTGTTAGCAAATATTGTATACATAGACGGTACCGTCTCTATACTATATAGTTTTGATAAATTTCTAGATAATGGATATAAAAATAAAAATTAAACAACTATGGTTAAATAATATAAAGACAGGACAGGATTTTGAATTTTATTCTAGCAAGAAATAAGTTTAACATACCGTAATATTGTTAATATAGGATAGGTAATTTATTTTAAGACAGAGCCTCAATAAGTTAATTTATGACGCCATGGAAAATTCATTATCTTTACAAACAAAGCCCCGTTAACCAACTGTATCCCGAACTAACCAATATAAAGACAATGAATTAATGTAAACTCTGTTGGGATGGACGCATCTTAACGAAGGAGATATCATATAACAGGCAATTTATTGGAAAAAAGGCATAGACATAAAACTCTAGTTTTAAAAGTAAATGGCATTATAAGGAGCCAGTATAAGGAAGGAAAGCGATGCTCTCAAAACGGATAGGTTTGCACTTGTTAAAATTAAGTATGAGGTATAATAGGTCAGTAAGATAAAAGAAATCAAATCGGGAGAGTTTTGTCTAGAGCAGCATTTCATATATAAATAGTAATAAGTTAAAATGTTCTAAGACAGGACCGTATGTAAATAATACGTGACAAACAAGTTGCTTTATTAACACAATGAATACTAAGACATACAACGTTGTTTGCCATAGAAGCAAATAAATTTTGAAATAATACATTTCTAATAAAAAGCCGGGTTTAACAAATTATGATTTTGTTAATAAGACAACTAAAAACGTCACAAATAAGAAAACATAGGATAAGATTATAACATTTTAATATAACTTTTAAAACAATTTTTCTTTTGTTAATGTATAACTAGCAAAGAGCGAGTCAAACCACATAAGAACTTACGACTGCATAGGAGACTACAAAATGAAATGCAAATGGATGGACCTAAGCCAGAACAAGTACATTGACGAAATATATATTAAATTCTAATACAATTAGGTGCAATGCAATATGTCTTATGCCTTCTCGAAATGAGGTGTGTTTCCTCTCTTTTAAAGCAAATAAGTCAGGTTAAAACGTTGGGGACCAACGTTCTCAGGGAGGGGCATTAATTAAATATCACCCTGTCCTAAGTTGAACTTGAACTTAATGATGCAGCCATCAGCATTTTGTAACATATAAATACGCAGGCAAACGCCAAGTTCATCAGGCTTTCGGGTCTCTCAATTCCGCTCAGTCTAGTTGCGGTACAGCGCACAGGTGCGTACACTTCTAGTTGTTCTATCCCATAACCCCCATATCTGTGAACACCTGTGCACAGGCACAGGGCGATCAGGTCCTTACCTAACCTGGGTAGACGTATGCACAGGTATACGGCATTCGGGGGATACTTACAGTAGAGAGAGTCGAATTTACGAGTGAAGTATCAGAATTTCCAGTAAAGGGATAGTTTTTGGGGGTTTTTAAAAAGTAGTGAAAGTGCCTTAGAAATCTGTGATAAACTTAAACCAGAAAGACTTACCTTATAAATATCAGAACGAATATATATATAAGACAACACCGCTCCTATAAACTTTATTAATAAAAGTGACGTCGCTTCCTAGAAAAACTTTGAACTAAGCCTCCCTCGAGAAGACATGCATTTAATATTAATTGGGTATAGTGTAAACTCTTAATTCATCTATAAACATAACACGCTTTTATTAGTATACAGTCTAACCGTTGTTAAGTTTGTTTGTAAATAAACTTGTTATTGTTTTTATCGATGTGTCTCCTTTATTATCTCTTCTCAACTTGACGTAGTGCGTTCCTAAATCTGAGCTGCTCTCCTACACGCTCACAGTAAAAAAATACAATTCGTGACAATATGCTTAAATTTATCGCCAAAAAATTAGCACCCCTATAAATAACATCGTAAGTTTACATTTGCCTTCGGCATTTTTTTGCAGTGGAGAAAGTGCTTTTCATGCCATGATGTCTGGTTTTGGATGGGCTAAAAATCCAATGGTACGAAGATTAGATCACTTGGATAGTAAAGTTCCCATTACCCTGCTTTATGGTTCAAAGTCATGGATTGATCATTCGGCAGAAGATATTTTAAAGGGCAAGAGATACAAATCATATTTTAAACTGCAGGTAAGTGTTTAGGAAGCTAACATTGATATTATCAAATATTGTAGGGTAGCAATACAATGGAAAATATAATATCGGCGAGATTAATAATACAAAAAAGAATTCGCAAGATATCGGTTAATAAATGCAACGAATCCATTTCACATATATATGCCAAACAATTATAGTATTCTTTCATTCAGTGGAGAAATAGGTTTAGCCTGATGTCATGGCATGGTTCAGAATACGAGCTGACTCCGCTCTCGATGTTGACCCTAACCAATAAAACATGCGTAGGTGCATATTTTCAGAGGGATAGCAATAGCAAAATGTGTTGAAAAAAAGGAGCGATGTGTGTTTAAGACCTCAGAACAGAAGTGAAAATTTCAACAAAGCGATATTAAGAACAAAATAGTTTTAAAAAAGTTTCTAGGCGTCGGGGCATCGAACCCGATTCTCTCGCACGCTAGGCGAGGACCCTACCCCTGATCCATTGTCCCACTCAAACGCTTTTATCGCATACGAGCATCATAAGTATTCGGATCGGCATAATGCACATTTAATAGTTGATTATTATGTTCTTATGTTTATAATTTGGTAGTTAAGTAGATGATTATTCGAATTAATATATTATAATATATATAGGCTCACAATGAAATATAAAGACGGATGGAATAGCCCCTACCTATCTAATCAATGCACAGCACCTGCGGCCTATATTGGCGTGAAAGGTCCGAGAGGGAGAGAGAGAGAGAGATGAAGCGAGGACAGGCAAAAAGCGCGGGGTTTGGTTTAAACGTTCTTTAATGGGATAATATAGGGATAGATCGTTTTAAAAGTTTATTTAATAAACTTCAAATATTAGGGAATGATCTTAACCTGTCATCAAAAGACAAATAAATTGTTTTTGTCTGTTTTTAATTTTTTTTTTTGAAAATAAACTATATTTTTAATCATAGTATTACAAAACAAATTTCAAATTTTAACATGAATACTCTAGAAAGGGGTTTTTGGGTGCGCTGAGTTCGATTTGTGCATCTAAAAAATCGTAAGATTTTTCTGTACCGAAATATTTTGAAAAAATTGGATTTTTTTTTAATTATTGTTTTTTGATCATCCTGTAAATGGTTTTGAAAATTTTATTTTTATGAGGTTAACATGCAAATGGACCCCTTGAACCGTTTCCGTAATAAAAATGAAAAAAAAAAAAACAAAAAATATTTTTTGAAAATTTGAAATTTTGACGTGAATATGCTAGGAAGAAGATTTTGGGTGCGCTGAGCTCGATTTTTGCATCTAAAAAATTCTAGGGTTTTTCTGTATTGAAATATTTCGAAGAAATTAGAATTTATTTAAAATTAATTTTTTACCACTCTATGTGATTTTTAAATTTTTATTTGTACGTTGGTAACATGTAAAGGGATCCGTTTAACCGTTTCCGTACCAAAAACAAAAAAAAAAGTTAAAAATATTTTTCTAGAAATTTAAGTTTTGACGTGAATACTTTAGGAAGGGATTTTTGGGTGCGGGCTTTCGATTTTTACGTCTAAAAAATCGTACGATTTTTCTGTATCGAAATATTACGAAAAAATTGGCATTTTTATAAAAAAATATATATTTTTTAACGCCCTGTATTTAATTTTTAAATTTTTATATTTATGTTCTTTCTCTCTTCTCAGCCTTTTTCCGTCCACTCCTTAACGTAAGCCTCTTCCTTTTTTTTCCATGTTCCTCTGTTTTGCGCCTTTTGCATCCAGTTTCTACCCGCTATTTTTCTAATATCGTCTATCCATCTTGTGGATGGTCTTCCTACGCTTCTCTTTGTTTGTCGTGGCCTTCATCTGACTATTCTTGATGTCCAGCGGTTTGTGTCTTCTCTAGCAACGTGTCCGGTCCATTGCCATTTGAGGTGGGCTACTCGTTTCATGATATCAGGGATTTTTGTTCTTTGTCTAATTTCTTCATTTTTTGCCCTGTTCCTCAGGCTAATGCCTATACTCGGCGCGCCGAACAGATTCACTAATCACGGAAACAATAATTCAATAACTCGCCTCATTTTATGATTCCAAACATAGGGACTTTGATAAGACATTCTATTTATATTTGTTGTATCAAGAAAAAAATAAAACAATGGTTCCATTCAATCATAAAAGGAGACGAATTATTTCCGCGATTGGTGAATCTGTTCGGCGCGTCGAGTATAGCATTGCACGTTCCATCGCTCTCTGTGCTACTCTAAGTGTTTCTGCGCTTTTCTGAGTGATAGCCATGGTCTCCAGCCCATATGTTTGGACAGGTAGTATGCAGGTTTCGTAAACCTTCCTTTTTAAATTTATGGGTATATCTGTGTTTTTAAGTATATGTTTCAATTTCCCAAAAGCTGCCCATGCTGCCCCAATTCTTCTTCTTATTTCCCGGGTTTGGTTTTTTTCCCCAACTTCACCGCGTGTCCTATGTATATAGACTCTTCTACCGCTTCTATCCTCTCATTGTCTATCGTAATCGGATCGTTGTTGCTACTCATTATCTTGGTTTTATTTATATTCATTGCTAATACCACTTTTTTTGAGGCATTGTTTAGTTGTTGGATCATACTCCGCAGATCATTTATGTCGCTGTTGATTATGACAATGTCCCAGATAACCCAAAACAGATGCGTAAGCGGCTATTTAAATGCGTGCAACAAACTTCGCAGCGAATGACTCATGGTCGTAGATGGCTTGAACAGGTTTTGGCTATCTACAGTTTAGTGCGGGCCCGTATGGAAAAAGCGTTCTAAGTCGCAACACAACCACAAGCGGAATAGTACGGAGTCATATTCGTCTTATTTTTTAAATTAAATTATAAAATTAGTTAAAATGTGTTAGTGTCATGCCTGGTTATACGTGCCCGTATTTCTGTTGTTCAAACAGAAGCACTGGCGATAAATCTTGTTCTGCCCTGAAAATAGACAAAACACACTAACAACTGCTCTTGAAAACTGGACATTTCAAACATCATGTGAAAAGTATACTTTGCACACGTTTATTCGGGTATTTAGATTAAAGGTCTTCGTCTCCGTTTTAGAGCTTCGCCCTCAGAGGTCCCATTCCCAGACCTCTAAAAAAGGGGATCCAATTTTAGGACTCCCATATAAAATCTGTAAAAAATGGGCCCCGTACCAGGGGCCCCATTTCAGGGCTATGGGCCTCAAGGAACCCCAATTTAGGGCTTCACCCCCGTATGCTCCCTTTTCCCTAATATGTAAAAAATGGGTCCCCCGAGGGAAGGCAAAGCCATAAGAGGAGACCGCCGGTGAATGGCGCCTTTTTCAAAAGATATGAAAATAATAACGTGAAAATACGTTTTCACCAAAAAACCGGTTCAAAATTTGTTATAAAAAAATTAATAACATTTTTAAACACCATGCCTTCTAGTCAATCGAATGTACAAGCCGCACACCAAATTTCGTGATTCGAACTTTTTTCGTTTTGGAATAAAACGTAATATCATTTTATAATAAAAGACCGGTAGTCTGTCCTCTTAAGACCACACCGCAGAAGCGGAAAATGCGAGATTAATATTAAAAGTACAAATCAGAACAACCCAAAGAAATTCTGGGAAACCATAAATGAATATTCTAATATACACAAAGTAAAAACATCGATTAAAATTAGGGAAATCCTTGATGAAAATAATGTAAGAAAGTGATTTGAATAAAATAGTGAACATATTTAATACATATTTTACTACAATTGGCTGAAAAAGAGCTGCAGGAATATAAAAAAATATTACACAAATAAAACATTTCCAAAAACAAAAGTACAAATAACCTTAAATTCTGTTTTTCTGAACCGTGGTTCAGACAGAAATCATAAGCATAATCGGTTCTCTAAAAATAATTCATCTACCAGTTTTCATAAAATTGGTGTTACTGTCCTTAAAAAATATCAAAAATAATCGTAGGGCCCTTAAAATATCTTTTAAACCTTATATTTCTAAAAACCAAGTATCAAACTATGGACCGATTAGCTTAATCTCAAATATAGGTATGCCCAATTTTGGAATGCTTTGATCGAAAGATTGCTCAATTTTTTAGAAAATATAGATTACTTCCTGAATTCCAGTTTGGCTTTACAAAAGAATTATGCGATAGCACTACTGACTGACAAAATAACCTCAAGCCTAGATGCTAGAAAACACTGTGCTGCTGTGTTCGTGGATTTATTAAAGGCTTTCGATACCGTGAGTCATCGGAAGCTACTGTCAAAGCTACATGACATGGGCATACGGGGTCCAACCCATTTACTCCTGCATAGTTACCTTACAAATAGGCAACAAATAGTAGACACAAATGGTATCACTAGCGATCCATTGGAGGTCGTTTTCGGAATACCACAGGGCACGGTTTAAGATCCCCTATTGTTTTTAGCATATATTAATGAATTACTTGCCCTGGATTGTTCCGGAACCATTGTTTAGTTCACAGATGATAAAGTTCTCGTTGCAGCAAGGTTAACACAAAAATATAATAGGCGACATGAAACTAATAACAACATGGTTTGACTCACCATTAATTTACAGAAAACAGTATTATACGTGACTCCTTACATAAAGATAGATAGTCACTTAAGAATCTCAATATTCCCATTCCTTCTAGAAAGAATATAATATGGCAATTGGATATCAAAATAGTAACAAAATACCTAGCCGAAGCCGAAGTTCCCAATAAAAATGTCATTATCTGGTTTTCTCCCAAACTTCGCGTTGAAATCTCCCGTGACAACAGTGTATTATGTTTGTTCTTGTTGTGTAGTATGTTTGTTCTTGGTGTCTAGCTTGTGATATGTCTTCATAAATTTGTTCCACTTCTTCATCTTCTGAATTACTAGTTGGTGCATATATGTGCATTACTTGTAAGTTATAGCGTTTATTCACCTTGATGATTAGGTAGATGACTCTTTCAGATATTGCGCAAAATTTGGTAATTAGGTGTTTAATTTTTTGATTTATAACAAACGCTACTCCTCCGTTTTCGTATTCTATGTCTGAGTTCTTTTAGTAAAGGATGTGACCCGACTTCAGGATTGTGTTTTTTCCCCCGGAGGTCTCGTTTCGCATAGTCCCACAATGTCTCATTTTATGGTTTTTAGTTCTTGTTCCAGTTCCTCCTGGTGTTAATCTTCTCAATTTTTATGTTAATTCAATTCAATTTATTTGCCATTAAAGTTTATGGCAATAGTACTAAGACAATAATTGTACAAACCTAAAGGCTAATCAAACTGTAACATTCTTAACCTATCAAGGAAAGAACAGAACATTTTTACAACATTGAATCATTATAATGAAGGAATTCGTCTAATACATAAAAATAACATGTAAATGGATCTCTTTAATCTTGTCCGTAATAAAAACGGATATCTCAAAAATCTAGATTTTTCATATAATCGGTTGTAATTCGAAAACAGTAATAGTTAGAAGTAAACGGTAAATGGCAAAAAGATGGGTCTCATGGGGTACTTTAACATGCCGTATTCCGTGCGATCGTACGACGTTTCGTTTTTTTTTTAATCGGAAAAACCTATTTCAAATCTGTTTCCGCCAGTATCTGCGTCGTCTCAGGGTCGATCGAAAAGCTTCTATAACATTTTTCGATAGGAGTTTAAATAAGGCAGGTATTTGATAAAATATAATTTTCGTCTCAAAATTTATCATTTTCTTCAGATTTTGCCACGAAATACGGAATTTCGTAGATGGATGATCCTTTTCATTTAGAATAATTTAAAAGGGGGTTTCTGGGTGAGCATAGTTCGATTTTCGAATCTAAAAGATTCTACGATTTTTCTGTTCCGAAAAAGTTCGAAAAAAGGGGAAATTTTTACCACCATCATTTCTAAAATTTTATTTGTATGTTAGTAACATGTAAATGGATCCCTCTAACCGTTTCCTAAAAACGAAAAAGAAATTTTCAAAAATGTTTTTCGTTAAATTGAAATTTCGACGTGAATACTCTAGGAAGGGGTTTTTTTGGATGTGCCGAGTTCGATTCACGCATCTAAAGGATCGTACGATTTTTCTGTATCGAAATATTTCGAAAAAGGGGCATTTTTTCAAAATTATTTTTTTTACAATCCTGAATATCATTTTGAAAATTTTATTTCTGTGTTGGTACCATGTAAATGGAGCCTTCTAACCGTTTCGTAATAAAAACCAAGAAAAAAAAATAAATATTTTTCGAAAAATTCAAATTTTTATTGAATTCAATACTTTAGGAGGGGGTTAGTTTAGGTGTGCCCAAGATTTTTTAAATTTATTTTTATGATGGTAACATGTAAATGAATGCCTGCAATACGCAATAGGTGGACCCCCTACGCCTGCCCGGGCAGGCGCGCGTTACTGGTAAGTTTAAATTTAATAATATCAGAAAGTAATATTATATTTTAAAAATAAACCTGTGGAATTTTATTTTGACTCCTTTTGTTCGTCTGTTGGAACAATTAATAGCACGTCAAGCGTCAACCATTTTATAAATGAACTAATACAAAATGAAATATGTACAAATAGAGTAAAATAAAACTGTATAATAAAATCCGAACTATAATGTCTATATATCACTCACGAAATAGTTAAATATTTATTATATCATTGAAAAACGCAGAAAAGCCTTTTCACAAACAATGCACTTTCACGTTGTTAAACAGGCAACGCAATAATTTTCTGCTTGTTCTAGTGCTATCCTTTTAGACTATCTCACTCTCGAGTTATTACCCGTGCGCAGTGGCGCTTCCATGCGCCTTTAGAATTCCCAATTTCATTCAATACCAAGGAAAAATCTACTAAAAGCGCCTAAAGAAGTTTTCACTTCAAAAATATTTTTTCTTCAACCGTCAGTAAATCCGTTATTAATAGACTGTGTAGGCGGCCGTGAAGATTCGTTTTTCCTCCGCCGGAGCTTTACTTTTCACTTTTCCGCCGGCGGAGGTAAAAGTGTTGTCATAGCAACATAGATACAATACAAACAGACAACAAAATAAGCGTCAACAACTCACGATTTATTAAACTACAATTTATATTTATCACTCAATTTGTGATTGCATTTCTAAAAGTCACTAATTTTGGAACAAATTGGTTATTATTTAATCGGACTTACTCAATAACTGCTTATCAATATGGAATTAAAACGCAATCTATGACGCAATCTTAAAAAAATAATTATTGTTGACAGTGTCCACTGACAGCTTTATGTTACATTACTATAGCAACAACCTGTGCCTATTCACCGACACCGGTCTAAGCCGCCTTGCGAACCCACTCATCTTTAATAATAATTAGATATTATTGCTATTAAAACGGGATGTTTTTGCATTAATTTGTCGACATTTGAAGAAAAAACAGCATATTTTATTTGGAGGAAAAGTTACTTTTCATGGCTTGCTCTCTATTACCAGCCTCACTCCGTTCGGCTGTTAAACACGAGCGCGCCATGAAAAGTATCACTTTTCCTCCATATAAAATAATATACTATTAATAACTTTTGGCCGACGTGGTTTAAATTGAATTAAATTTTTGATAAATAGGTGTGCTATATCGCCAAATCTCTGCTTCTTACGATAGAGCAGGGCGATGTGGCATGCAATAAAATATAATAAGTATGAAGTGAAGACAGAGCAAAATAATTGCTATTTGTCACTCAGTTCGAGCGGTCACGTTTTGTCACGAAAAAGTAAGCGATTAAATGCATTATTTAAGAACTCATAAAATCTATGGATTCTGTATAATAACCATACCCATCTGCATCCCGCATGTCCTGAAATTCAAAGACTTCCTAATTTTCAGGTTATTAACGGCGCTGGTCATCATGTGTACGCCGACAGACCGGAACAGTTCAATCAAATCGTGTTAGATGCGTGCGAATATACAGATAATATAGGTCGTCAGGGCAATTTGGCCATTATGCCTCCTGGTAGTAACGGCCAATCAGATGTACCCGAAAGTGATAAATCTGTAAGATAAACCAAGGTCTTCATTACGTAGTATTATGATTATACGCGTGGAAAAGCTGTGGGAATAGTGGTATATTGTTTAATGACGTTTTGTATTGACTTGTATTTTTAATTATAATATGTACCATAGCGAATTATTTAATTCGCTTCTACATTTTGACATATCTGACTTATAAAAAACCAGCTTCCAGATAAAACTGTCTCTTTTCAATGAACATTTATAGAGAGTAGAAGTACACACCTATTTTGTTTTGCTTATGTAAACTGGGTCAAAAGATCAAGGACCCAAAAAAAAGGGTTGTAGCGCCTATAAAGATCAATGACTGGCAGATGTTAGCGCTCAGAAATTTATTTTTTTAATTATGACAATGTAAAGTACATAGTCATGAATAGTGTAGTGTAATTGCATAAATCTCTGGCAGCTCTACACAGATAGTTTGAAATGAAAACATTCTTTATATTCACACAAGTTTTCGTTATTCTACTATGAAGAGGTGTTATTTAATATTGTATTTAGATTCGTTTCTTTTTGTCAACGAAATTTATCACATAAATGTATGATTTTAATATAAATCAAGACACAATATCAAATAATGAGATTGACTAACCTATGTATTAGAGAATCTTGAAGATCTACAACCTACCAGTGCGCTCTATTGATGAAGGCAGTTAGTATTTCATAAAACTAAGGATTTGTAAAAAAATTGATTTAAACGTTCCATACCCCAATGCTGCGATATTTTAACGCTCGGAAGATGGACGCTAAAACATATTTTAAATATTACGTTAATACGAATATACATTTAAAGATCTCTGAAAAAAAGCCCTTCACACTCGAATTCAGATGAGTCTGTTTTGATAACCGTATGATTTTTGATGGCGTGAACTATGGGATCATTTCTTCATCATTTCATCTTATTTACCCCTATACTTCAATATACGGTGTTGCAAAAAAGTCTGGAAACATCGAAATAGAGGTACAAAACGGGAAATTTCCCCTAAGAATGGAATAGTACCGCATGGTTCTATTTACATAATCGAATTGATCTTAAAATTCTATATAGTATCCATTACAACTAAATTTGACCTTTTTCGAAATATTGACTTTTAAGAATTAGGTAACATTTTTGTGACTAAATCGTAGAATCTGTACAGGCTGGCTCGAATTCGTGTCTATGTATGGGGAACTCGAAAACCGTAAGAGATACAGTGTCGGTGAAATTAAGGCAAAATTGCGCATTTAGGTGCCTAACAATATGCCGTTTAGAAACTTTTAAAATTCCGAGTATTTCTGGAGATATCTGGAAAAAAACCGAAATTTTGAAAAATCGTTTTATTTTTTTCCTGGGCTTATTTAAATAGGATTTCAAATTAAATTGCACTTTTGCGTTGCCACTTTTTCCACTCTATTCAAGGGTGGTATCCAGATTGTAATCCGACGTTTCGTCTTCAAGGGATCATCATCAGCTTTTTTTTTTAAATACCAACTTTAATTTTTGTTATCGATTTTCAGATGGTATTGGCGTTATTAATATGAGCATGTGTTTTAATTTTTTTTTTTTTTTATTTTTCTTATTATTTTTTTAAAATTATATATTTTGCTTTGGCGTAATTTTAAATAATTTGAGGTAGGTACTTTTGAATTTTTTTTTGTTTTTTTTATTAAGTGGAAAATTGGAGTCCGTATTAAAAATAAAAATAGTAAAATTATTTTTTATGAGAATATGGTCATGAAGTATTACGCAAACAAGTTGCTTAATGCAAAGATAAAATATTTTCAACTTTTAACCAATAAATAAATTTATTTAACACAGAACGTCAACAATTTATAATCATACTATGTGATACTATACTTTGATTGAAAAACACACCTATTGGAATTATGCTTATAAATTAAAAAATATAAATTTATAAATATTCAAGAAGAAATCTTCTTGCATCAATGCATTTTCTTATTTTACTACGCATCTTTAGTACAACTCTGGATTGTTCTTGCTGGAATACCTCTCATTTCTGCTATTAAATTTTGGCGTAGTATTTGAAGGACGCGTGGCGTATTTTTAAATAAACGGTTTTTAAGTTACCCTCACAAGAAGATTCTAGGGGATTGAGATCCGGGCTTCTCGCAGGCCATCGCACTGGACCCCTGTTTCCTATCCATTTGTTAGGAAAAATATAATTTATAAACTCCGTAACGTTTCTTCCGTTGTGGGCAGGAGCGCCATCTTGCATTCACCACAGTTCCCGCATTTTAACTAAAAGTTCATTTTCTAGAGTGTTTAAGACATCATTTCTAAGCAACTCTAAATAACGTTCCGAAGTTAGGCTGCCATGATAAATTAAAGGTACAATAATCTTATTTCGTCACATACTAATCCAAACATTGAATGACATTCTGCCTTGAACCCTGACCTGCTGGTTTATTCTAGGATTATCAACAGACCAGTAATGTTCGTTATTTCTGTTGAATAATCCGTTAGTAGAAAAACTACCATCTGTCCTTATTATACGATTAAGTCTGCATTTTCGTTTATTTTCTGCGACAACCAGTTACAAAATTTCAGCCTTTTTTCATCGTCTCCTGGTCTGAGTGCTTGACTGACATGTATTTTGTAAGATTTGTATCCATGAGCACGTAAAACGTTTTGTATCCGTCTTCTAGGTTTGTTTAGCTCATGTTTAAGTTGCCTTGTTGATACTCTGGGATTAGTGATAACCTTAAACAACAGTACCTTATCAAAAAAATGGATCATATTTTATTTCAAAAAGTATACTTACTGCATTAATAATCTATTGTTCCTCTACGGCAGTCACACGGGATCCATATTTTCTTCTTGGTTTTTTAAAACTACCATACAGACGCAAGTTTTTGTCTAAAATACGAAAATAGCTACTGTGCGGCTGAGGTCTTTCTGGATACAATTCCAACTATCGATGGCTGCTGGTTTCATGATTTCTATTAGAAGCGTAATAAACTCTTAACATATCGCGCTGTTCAAGTGTAGAAAACTTCATTTTATTACTACGTAGGTATGTAAATCCAATCTAAACCTGTAAATATGTCAAAAACTTTAAATCAATATTATTAACAACTGAAAAATTCTCTGTTGCCATGGTAATGGCAAAGCAGCCACCTTTGTTATGAGATAGATTTACGTCGAAAAATACATTACCTATAACATATTTATTGTAGGTATCTATGCATTAGACTCACAAAGGCGTCTAAATCAAGTAAAGAAAAATCCAGGTCCGTATTTAAAAATCCGAAACTGTTGGTGGGGAATGTGGGGATCAGGTTTAAAAAGTGTTGTTATTACTATATTGTTGAAGACAAACAATTATTATCATCCGAATAAATTTATTTCACCATAATTTGCCCGATCTTCTATCTCTTACGGTTTCCGAGGTCCCAAAGATGAGGTTAAATGTGATAACGTCTCTTGGCGTACGGGGCGTAATAACGGAAAAAGACGAAGTCGTTCACATTACAAAACCGGAAATTTTGCGCACCAGTTAGACACAGGAATGAAAAAATAATAATATTAAACTAGTTATCTAAAGTTGAAAGTTTGAATTAAAATGCATGATAAATAAACGTACTAACACAATATCATGTTTGTTGAGCTTTAGGATGGAACTTTACTTGCATAATAATTTAAAGGGCTTTTAATATTTTGCAATATTTATATTAATAATTATTCTGCCCAATATAATGAGAATTGTATGGATATACCTTTGCATAAAGTAATCCAAAATGTTATATAATAATAATTATAGCTTGAATTATAATTTGTAAAATCTAGATATTCGCATTAGGACAGTAATAACATCTGGCGTTACAGATAACATCTGATCCAATAAAACATTAAGACAATAATATTAATATTATGATTACCAGTAAGAAGGGAACAGTCTAGAATACCATAAAATTCCCTAGTCTGAAGCATAAAATTTACACTTCTACTTCATTTATTTGACAATGAAACTAACTGAACAACACAACACAAAAATATAATATTTTTATATAATATAAAAATTTCAAAAGTAACACAATTAAAATTACGACAAAGCAAAATAAATAATTTAAAAAATATATATAAAAAAATTAAAACACATACTCATATTAATAACGCCAATACCATCTGAAAAACGATAAAAAAATTAAAGTTTGTATTTAAAAAAAGAAAGTTGATGATGATCCCTTGAAGACGAAACGTCGGATTTCAAACTGGATACCACCATTGTATAGAGCGGAAAAAGTCGCGAGGCAAAAGTGAAATTCAATTTGAAATCCGTTTTTAAATAAGCTCAGGAAAAAAATAAAACAATTCTTCAAAATTTCGGTTTTTTTCCTGATATCTCCGGAAATACTCGGAATTTTAAAGCTTTCTAAACGGCATATTATTAGGCACCTAAATGCGCAATTTTGCCCTAATTTGACGGACACTGTTTCTCTTACGGTTTTCGAGGTCCCCATACATAGACACGAATTCGAGCCACCCTGTACATACATTCGACTTACATCGAAAGGGTTTGCATTTCCGGGCAACCGGAAGTTGGTGTCAGATGATTGAAAACTAAGATAAAAAGTACAGGGTCGCTTTACATGAAACCGATTATATATTTGAAAATATCGCAAAATTCGACATGCTTCTGCGTTGTTTCGCGTTTTGTATGTATTTCAGTGTTTCCAGTCTGCTTTTTTTTACCACAACCTGTAATGATTGAGAGCGTCAGCTACCACTATTCACATATGTAATCTACAAAGTTTGTTTTGTATAATCCTAAATTATGAAAGGAAATGTAAAAATGTATTTATAGAATAGCGATGTTATATAAGCTGTTAGTCCGTTTTTTATTTATTTTATTTCATATATGTAATTTGGACCTATGGGCTATGCACATGACACTTGACACAACTAAAACACAGACTTAAAAATAAAGCCGACTAGAATAATATTTTAACAGTTTTATACCTTTAGACTATTATGAGAACTCAATCACAATGTCTGAAGCTCTCATTCGTTCAGAGTATTTTTTTTTTCTTTTGGAAATTATTTCTTTGTTTATCCGTTTATTTTCTATTTTTTGGAATAATCTCGCAAAAATATTGCTATTCAACTAAAAGTTGCTCACTATTATTTGATCTGTGCAACAGACTATAATACTGTGAATATATTAAATATAGGTAAAACTAATTTGCCACTATTTGAATGATAAAACAATTTCCAATGACCGAGGCAATAGCACAAAATGTTTTGTTGTAGTAGGGTTAGAATGGTTATACATATCTGGATTATTTTTGTATAGTTTTTAATAGTAAGTAACTAGTTGTCCAAAATAGTTTTTGGTTACAGGGAATACGTATTAAATGTAATATTATTATACTTTTTAAGCAAATTTTAATATATTTCCATGTTAACATTTCTTCAGGCTGTAGTATGTGCGTATCAATAAGTCATTTTATATACAAATTCGTTAAAGAGCACGGAAACATCACCGATTTATTAAACATATAAACTGGTAAGAGCAAAGTTATGAGTGCAAAATTTGAACGTATGTGTCAAAAAGATTTGCTTCAAATTGAGCAGCTATTTGACATGTTCGTAAAAGACAGCTTCCAAGTTGATATATATTTGTCTTATTGGCATCCATATCACAGTACATAACTTATTTCATTGTTAATTTATTAATTTGTTAGTGTTTTTTAGATTTTATAAAGATTACTCTTCCTGTTGTGATAATATACATTGTTAGAAGTAAACTATTTTACATATCCCTTTTTTTATTTGTAATTTCACCCACGTTTGAATCTTTTGTGAACATAAATCAACTAATTGTTATAGCAAGCTGTAACGGGCCGACTTGGCTATCGTATATCGAAGCGAAAATATCATTAGAACTCGTCGCCGTCCTTATAGTTTCGAGCGCAATTATATTTATTAGCGCAAAACCCTCGTAGGTTCGGTCCGGTTTCGTATCGTTCCGACGAGAGCTCTGGGCGAAGCAGGTGTAAAATTTGCGTCGCTAGACAAATTTTAATTTAGGACGGATTGAATTTGGTGCGTAAGGACCCCGAAAGTAAAGTCGGTGGTTTCTAGTGCTTCCGGTTCCGAAAAGCTATGTTACCGTGAATATATCTATGTCGTCGAGAATCTTTGACGTCGCGGGCAACTGAACCCGAGGTTTCCATTGTCTAAATCCCTTGGATGAATTATTAAAAGAAACATGTGACTTGTCAAGCCATGTATTCATTGGTGTAGCGAGATTTTCGAAGTGGGGAGTCTCGTAGGCACGCTCCTTGAGTTTCCGATTTACTGGCGTGTCTCTACGTCGACCTACCTTTTGAGTCAGCAGTTTTTGGTACCGGTTGGAATCAATTTTGATTTTACCTTTTGTGGGATTCTCCAATCGGGCCATTTAGTTTCAGTCCATATCTGTGCCTTATCTTTTATTAAGTGTTGGTGTCTGAAACTGCCCTTTGTGGGATTTGAATGCTGCTTTAGCGAGGTGAGTTGGTTTTTTGCATTTTTTTCTATCTGTGAACGTCATCATTTTAAAATTGTATGACGCACGTGGGCGGATTTTTAATTCTCTTTTAATCTCTTACAGAGGCCTTCTCGTTCAACTGTAAGGCTATCTAGCGATAAGCAACCGGCCACCCCCTACACAGGTAAATTATTGTTTTTTTTTAAATTCTGATTTCTCTTTTCCTTGATGGTTGATTTTGATTACCGAGTTATAGGGCTCTTCAATTAAGAGTTACATGTGGGGTTTATTGCTGTCGACGGATATTGCTATCGTCGAGTATCGCTAACGACAGGGTTTTCTTGGCTACGCCTATCTAGCCGAACTACCTATAGAGTCTTGCTGTCCTTCGCCTGTCAAGTCTCTTCCTCCCGTGTGCAGTTCTTTTCTGGACGATGCCTGAGGAGCTACTCATCAACCGAGTGAGATCTTTCTATATTTTTTTATATATATTTTGTGACAATTGCGGGTAATTAGCTTACGAACCCTAAATATATATTTTTTTGCTTTGTTTTCGAGCAAAAATTAACTTTTCTCATTAACATTTATTTTATTCTTATTTCTTTTAATTGAACCTTAAATATTGGGCCAATTTTGTCTAGCCTAAGACGCCTGATTTTATTTGATTGAATTCTAAAATCCAGTTAAATTCGTTTAATCTAGACCCGATCCGGTTTTCGATTGAATTTTGAACTTCTAATTGACTGACGCAATAACGTTGTAAGTCAAACTATTTTTTTTATTATTCCCAATTTTTCACGATTTCTGGCTTACGTTAGATACATGTAGATCAGATAACTACTATTGTTGTTACGGCCTAGTAGACTGCGTTATTTTTTAATATTTATTATTATCTTTGATATCTTTTTTTTCCAAACAAACTGTGCATTATCTTAGTCCTACCGGTAACGACCGGGAAGCACTTACGTTTAAATTTAACATACCTTAAATTCTATAATTGATTGATTGCTTCATTAACGCCAGGCCGGACTAGTTATTTTCATTTTGCGGCCGTTACCAACGGATTATAACTGATACCCAAATTTACATAGTTAATTAATAATACGGCTTTGTAACAAATCATGATTTGACGTGCGTTATTTAACAATTGATTAAGTCTTTATTCGAGTTACTTGAATTTTCCCATAACGAGTAGATATTTGCGGTATCGCTGGCCTTCGTTTATATTTTATTAACGTTTTTTTTTTATTATTGCATAACACCTTCATCATGGATTACCATTAAATATTTCGGCGTTTGTTTAGATAAAGCGTGTGATTTTCTTCATTATCCGTCCATTTCTGAGTAAAGCCTACTATTTCTCGTTGAAGTATAGTTGTTATAATAAATTAATCTGCTAGAATTAATGGTCATTATCTCTTTCTTTTTTTTTCGTCTGCTAAGTCACCAAGTAAAGTTGATCGTTATTTTTACTTTATAGTCGTTATTGACAGGCATAAGCCGAGAGTACCGAGGTACCACGATTGTTAATATTTACTTATATATTTTACTTGCATTTAAATACTACGGACATTTCAACTCATTAGTGTTTTCATCTGTACGAACGATTATTTCTGTTTTGTTTTTGGTAATAAACCGATTCTTTGTTTGTCTATCTACCTGTTTTATTTGATTAGCTTTTGATATCAGTGTTCCAGAGGAGAGAGCCGCTAGTAAGTATCTGATTTTTTTTTATTACTTGCGCTCAATAATTTGTATTTCTGGATTTACTTTTAATTAATATTTGAGTATTCGTTTATCACTGACTTTGGTTAATATTTGATTATCTGCTTATTACTGACTTTGATTTTTGGTTAATTTTTGAGTATTTATTTTTTTCTATTGGTAATACTGATAAATTTCCGGCATTCAAATCTGATTTAAATTCTGACTTAATTTTGTTATCTTTTTATTTTGTCGCGAATCTTAAGCTAAAACGAGTTCCATATTTCAACTTTGGGGTATTTCTTGCTTGTGCCGTCTACAAGCCCGTGGCGCTTTATAAATAAACCCACCCCTACTCTCTGACATTTGAGCTAGGGCCTAATCTGTACGCTCAGCGACTACTCGTTCTAGCCTACGTATCGACACACGTAAATTCATTCAATTTTAAATTCTCAAGCTTTAAATATTTCTTTCAATTTGAGTTTAACCTGAAGTGAAGGTTTTGCGTCTATTAGAAGAAAGGAAAAAGCGTAACAAGGCAAAAGAAATTGCAAACAAAAGTTAACAAATAATGGTCAATAGTTAATTAATACCTAGATTTGCGAAGAATACAAAAATGGGAGAAATAATCCGATTAATTGTAATATGAACAAATATGTTGAAAGTATTTACCACAAATGCTATAAACAGTGGCATAGCTAGACCCGAGAGGTCCCGCAGGTGCCGCTGGAGGCAAAATCCCCGAAGGCAAAACATTTTGAGGGTGCCACGCCCAATTTTTACGCCAAAAGTCGTTAAAATCGTTATAAAAACACTCCTTCCACGAGCGAACGAAACGGATTTTACGAAGCATTATTGAAGTTTTACGTTAAGGTTTATATTTTTGTCACTTTCTATAAGAACTCCACGTTAAATTTAGCGAATGTGTTAGAGTGTAATGAATGCCGATTTATCCTATTCACTTACTTTCTGTAATTTCGGCCTTTTCTTCAACTTCTGTTCATTTTCTGAATCCAGGTTCGCAGTCCCAGTGTGTTGACACACTATTTCGTCGAAAATAATTTACCTAGACACTCGGGCAACTACCCATATTTCTCCACAACTTAAAACAACTTCATTCCTCTTTCCAGCATTCAATTCTATATTCAGTTATAATTAATATAATTAAATGAACGTAGGCCAAATCAGTTTGCGTTTTAAAATAATAAAAACAATATTTGAGATTGCGTATTTAAAGGAGCACACAATTGAAACGGAGCATTTTCTTATTTAATTAGTGGTTGGCTCAACTAGTCACGTATTTTCTGATATGACCTCGTATTTAAAGTTTGCCAGACAATCAGTCTTTGCACAGTAAAAAGAAATTTTTACTGGTGTTACCATTTAACCGCTGTGATTTTTACCTTGTATCAACTTTCCTAGAGGATTAGATTTTATCTGAGAGCATGATAAGTAAAAACTAGCCAGTCAAGCAATTACGGATTAATAAAAGAAATTCAATTAGCAATAATTCTTATCCGCAGTGATTTACTTTGTATCACGCACTTCCTGAAGATTAATTATTTCGTGGCTTATGGTAAAAAAAAATTCTACAATTTTTACTAAATAAAATACAGAATGACGCTAGCATTAAATGGTTTTAATGGAATACTCATATTAAAATACCCGAATAACATTTCCTACTAAATAAAAATTATAGAGTGGCGCTAGCACTGAATGATTTACTGGGATAATCATTAATTTCTCGAGTACATACAAGAAAATGTTACCAAATATACAGGCACCCTAAACATTATGATCTTAAAATTACACTTACTGTCTAGGACTTAACGTTACACCGGAATCTGCTTCTGCAGCCTTAATCGGTTCTGTTGACCACTGCTTCTTTGTTGAGTGACAAATTTCAAACAGCGTTACTTTACGTTATATTTCGAGCCGACGACGGCATGAATTTGCTTAATAACTTAGTTCTTCCACGAGTCTCTAAAACTGTGAGACACTTTCACAGACTTGTGAAATTAAAGTTATTTTTACAATTTTTCCCGAGTCTCTTTCGGACATTACGACATACTGCAAGTGAAGATTTAATTAAGACTTTTAAAAATTTCCCCAGTTCCACTCGGACATTACGACGTACTACAAGTGAAGTTTCTGGGCAGATTTTTAAAATTTCCCGAGTCCCATTTCGGACATTACGACGTGCTGCAAGTGAAGTTTGATTTCAGACTATCTAGCAACTTTTCGACTTGTTTGTTCCCAGAATCTGGATAGTCTGGAACACCGCAGGCATGTGGCCGAGATGTCCCTGTTTTACAGATACTTTCACAGCAGATGTTCCCAGGATTTGACCCGCCTCATCCCGCCCCTGACAACGCCTATCAGACAGTTACGACAGACGGCAAGAGCGCACCAGTTCGTCGTACAACTGGAAACACCTAGAGCATCGCTTTACAAGAACTCCTTTGTCTGGCGCACTGTGGAACTCACTCCCAGGACATCTGTTTCCCCCTAATTACAACCTACAACATCCAAGAACCGTGCCAAGCAACATCTTCGCACACACACCGCTCGTCGAGCGCCATAGGATCTCCCTTTAGTGTGTGTGCCACTACCATAAAAAAAAACGCGTTTTCATTATTGTACTCAACGGATTTCTCAATCAGTCTTAACAACCTGTAAATGGTCATTTGTTCCGTACCCCGATCGGAAACCTGCCTGTTCTGTAGGTTGGTAGAAGTCGAGTTTCGATGTTAGATGTCTTTTAGTTCTCATCTAATTTTGTTAATGGAATGCAAAATATGATCAGGGGAAGAAATGAAAAAAATAATATTCCCATTGAATACTATTTATTTGTCCGTCCTATTCCCGAAAACTTATTAGGTACAATAATTGATTAACACCTTACACTAAACGTACCTATGTTATGCATTGTTATAAAATATGTATTAATCCATAATGATAAATGCATGCGGCTTACACTAAGAATGAGAAATTTGGAGTTTGAGATCTTTGCGCAATATATTGCTTTGTAAATTGTATATGCCACATTTTTGAATTTATACTATAGTACACACAATAAAGTTATGTTTTAGAAAGGATATTTTGTCAGTATGCACGAAAAATGATAATAATTTTAATTAAAGCTAAATAGAATTTAAGAAAAATTATATTAAAAATAGACTGAAATTATCAAGAAAAGTTGAATGTAAGGATTTACGCAAAGGTAATTTAAATAAAATCCAGATTTCTTTTCAGTGCTATGTTAATGTTCAAAAGCTGGTGATTGCGAAAACATCCGTTTGTTGATATAAAATTTTATTTAAATTATCTTCGTAATAGTTTGTTTTGTAATCGGGTTACACGAACATTGAAAGTATTCGATTTTATAGGTTTTTTACAACACTAGAGGTTTTTCATCAACAAAGATAAAATGTATTGCAATCACGTACCTTAAATTTAATTATAGCATAATATTTATAAATGTATACACATACTTAGCCTAACATTTACCTGACACAAACATAACTTACACTTTAGTACTTTCTCAAAATAAATGCTAAATTAAATCTAACATCCTTTCCTATCTACTGTTATATGGCAGTAATCTAAATGTAATTAAAAAATGACAAACCGGAAAAATCTAACCAAAACAACAGTAAAATGTTCACACAAATTTAAAAATTTTGATGTTAATTTTGATACTGACATTTAAAACTTATATCTAAAAAATCTGTCAATTTTTCACTTGACAACTTCTGAATGAAGTGAGTGAGTAGAATTATATTGTCAAGTGAAAAAGTAACAATGTTTGCATGAATGCAAATAAAATGACGAACTTAAATAGTTTGCGCTGAAAGAGAGCTTGAGATAATACGTGTAGTAAACTGAGACTCTCAAAAATAATAATCGATATGCAATGTTGGTAAAGCCAAACTTTCTCTTTCCATGTCTTTGAACAATTCTAAAACATGGAATTATAGACGTCTTTTGCTGTAGCAAAGGGAGAGTTCAGAAGACTGCCAAACGATATTGTCACTTATAACATTGCTCCCAGATTGGGCCCAAGGGCTATAGAAAACGAATCGGTTCAGATCACTTGCCGGTGATATGAAGTCACTTGGTTTAAATTTAAAATACATAAATGCAAATTTAAAAACATTAAATAGCTTTGTGCTCGCTATGTTGTGATTGAATTGATATTTTCTCTGATTTTTAATATATGAAAAACATGCTTGTTTTTTGAGCAGGACTTTGGATTAGTTTGGGTTACTGCTTCTGGTGTCAGACAAGCATTTTCGATTTTGAAGCTTTTTGGCTTGCATGGTAACATATTATTGCAAAAAAATTGCAGATGAAGCACATTTTCGCAAATTAAATTTAAGATAAAGACAAAAATATAAGGTCCACTTTTTGCTAATAAACACAATTCCCAGGAGTGGTTTGGGAACAAAATTCCAGGACTGCAGTAGGCGTTCGAAATGTCGATGTTCATGTGTCCTGCAGTTCACAAGTTGACGCACAATCAGCTGCCTTCTTTATCTACCCACGACCTAAGTGATCCACCGCATAGGGTAACCTTTTTTACTCAGCACATTTTATGGTATAGTTGTGGAAGTTTAATATATTTTCAGCTCAAACGAAAACATGACACTATTTCTTAAATTATGATTATAATGGTTTCTTGCTGTATACAGTCAGTCAGCCCTTTATCCAGCGTGATGTAAAAGTACATTGAGAAACTTGAGGAAATGATTGCTGACGAGATTTTAACCCGAAAAATAATGATCCTAATGGCTTCAGTACGGAGATACAGGGTTCGTTTGGTTAATTAGAGTTAGTTAGAGCGCTTGTTTAGTTAGTTTGGGTTAGTGGTAAGCGCGCTCGTCTATTCGCTCGGGACTAATTAGGTTAGCTTGGGTTAGTTTTGGTTAGTTGGGTTTAGCTGGGGTTGGTTAAGAGACAAGCGCGCTTATATGGAAAGTTGGACTTAAGAAACATGCTCCTAATCTGGAATATTTACATACTAGTGAATCAAGAAAGATAGTCAAATGTGACAACATGACAAGTAAACTTTTGTCACTAAGGTTATATTGGCAGAGTTTTCGTCTTAAAATGTATTGCTAAAGATCTTTATTTATGAAACATGATTAATGCAAAAAAACTGCGGATGAAGCCAATTATTCCAAAATAAATAAAAAATAAATATTAAAATATAAGATACACTTTTTGCTAATAAACACAATTCTAGCACATTTTAATGTATGGATGGTCGTAGAAGAATATATATTCGACGCAAATGTAAACATGACACTATTTCTTAAAGTATGATTATAGGCTAGCTAAGCTGTCCTATGAGTACGTGTTGCCAAGTCTAATTTCTATTCTGTTCTAAATTAAAATGGCCTCTTGCTGGTTATAGTCAGTCAGCCCTTTATCGAACGTGATTTAAAAGTACTTCAAGAAACTTGAGGAAATGATTATAATCATCTTTTATGGCTTCATTGTGGATACATAGGGATCGCTTGGTTAATCAGGGTTAGTTTCGGTTAGTTAGAGCGCTTGTTTGGTTAGCTTGGGTTAGTGGTCCGCGAGCTTGTCTATTCACTCGGGTTAGTAGGGGTTGGTTAAGAGACAAGGACGCTTGGTTGGAAAGTTGGTAAGAAATATGCACCTGATCTCGACATTTACATAGTGGTAAATCAATAAAGTTAGTCGAATGTGACAACACTGCAAATAAACTTTAGTCACTAGCGTCATATTTTGAGACTTTTAAACAGCTTTATTTATGACTTTTTTCTGCTTATATGACACCAGACCCGGGTTACTTATTACACGCCTTTTTCCCGACGACAATTCAAACTGCATACATTGCCCACGCAATATTAAATCCTATTATATTATTATATAATGTAGTGGAAACTATGATGGAGCAAATTTACCGATCTCAGAACCAGCGTTAGCGGATAACAGTTAATCACTTTGACTAGCGTTGGCAATATCCATAGAAACCTATTTAAAACCCATTAGTGCATATGGTCCCTCACAAGGAACGCCTTCAACTATAACAACAATGCTTACGCTCACGTTTCCATAAACATAATGTGTCCTGGTATTTACTTTATCTCGACGGTAATAGCATGAATTCCAGTTTTTACGTAACTACGCGCTGTGGATAAATTTTCCTTGGTTTTGAATATTATTACAGTTTTCATTTGCATAAAATGTTTATAATTGTGTTCGAATATCCTGTAAAAGTCAAGACAACCGCATAGTTGTTCAGGTTCTTTCCTCTAATAAATACTACCTTAAATTCTGTTGTCTTTATAAAGGACCTCATGCACTATGATGGTTCATTCCAGCTTTTTTTTATCTCCTCACAACTTTTTTATCTCCTCAGGGGTGGTTTCTTGCATAACTGGAAGAAGATAAGTTTGAGAATAACGAACAAAATTCCCCATCCGTTTTCAGATAGTTACCAAATGACAGTCAAGGACTGGTTAAGAGGGTTCTAACAGACACATCCATCATCATCCATATCTCTGAGGAGTTGCAATATCAGCAGCTCGAGTTAATCGTCCCAATGTTGCAAAGTTTTTTCATTTTTAAAATCAGTTTTGGAGAAGATGCATTTCGAACTGTGTAGGATATTTAACTTCGTCTTTAGGCACTGTGGTTGGCAAAAATTTCAAGATTTCAGCTAAAAAGTAGGTAAGTAGAACGTTTAACCTCTGCTGAGTGAGGTTCTTTTACTACTACAATAACATGTGTGTCGGAATTATGTGTTTCTTAGGCATATTTTTTTCAGGCTACGAAAGATGGAGCTCCGACAGGTTCCGTGAACCATTGCTGAAAAACCTCCAAATCAATCCAACCGGATGAATCCAGTTCTAACCCAACCCAACCGGACGAATTAGACTCATCCGGTTGGATGGATTTGGAGGTTTTTCAGCAATGGCTGTAAGCCAACCATAAAAACTTAGAAGCCATTGAAAAACTGAGAGAAAGTTATGCTTATGTTATGTTTCCTCCCTCCCTGCACACATAATCTACAATCTCTGGATATGGGAATCATGCTTCCATTATCCCACTATCGTGATAGGGCGCTTCAAAAGTGGTTCAACAATCATCCAGGAAGGGACGTCACTTATTTTCAGCAGCAATTATGCTCAGTATCGTTGCAAATAACATTCAGAGCTTCAAAAGGCCTGGCATCGTTCCATATAACACTAACGTGTTTATGGATAAGTCAATTTAGTGGCTGTGGAAGTAACGGAACAGGACATAGAACTACAAAAAAGGGGTCCCTCGAACAATAGTTCTGAATATTTAAATTCCAATGGTCAAACCGCAAATATCAAACAGAGTCAGCAAGCCTCAACAGTATTAATTCTACACAAACAAGAAGACAAGGTAACAGAAGACATGACATCGATCAATTGAATACGGAAATCGAGTTTGTTGATACTAGTATTCAAGGAGCAGACATTGAACAGAATCAACCATGCTGCAACAAACAACTAACCAATGACAGTTCATTTAGTCTTGTTTCTTCTAAAGAGAGAGAAAAAGAAAACAGTTCAAGAAATATAAAAGAACGCCAGAAAACAACATAAAAAAGAAGGAAAAAATTACGACTTCTGCCAAGATGAAGATCATAATAACTCCGTCCTTAAATGCCAACGAAAGTGATGTAGATGCCGAAGACACTGAAGATAATGAAAAAAAATGCCTCTTTTATCAGGAGAAATTTAGGGTTTCACGGGCTGGTGAAGGTTGGATTCTGTGTGTGAAGTGCACATGATCAGTGCGCTGGAGCAACTACTCCAGCGCATCAACTGATAACTACGCTGATTATTTCACTTGTGATTTGTGTATCAACGATACTAAATTGAAATGTGTCCGAAAAATGGCTAAGTTTTCAGATATAATTTCGTAATCAGTTAAGTTAAAATATTAATCAGTGTTTCCAAATGTGACCTGAGGTTCTAGCTTTTATTTTTATTTCAAGGCAAAGTTTGGCCAAATGTGTTTGCTTATTTTTCCTAAACAAAAATAAAAGTTTATTCATTTTTCTTGCTTTTCTTTTTTCAATTTAAATTCCACCAAAGATCATTTTACCCAAGAAACAACAGGGCAAAGCTGCCACTATGTAAGGTTTTACTTTTAACCCATTTAAAATTTGTTCCCTTTTTTTAATTTTTTTTTATCCTAGAATATTTACAAAACTAAGGGGTGTTTAAAAACATATATACTTAACAAAAATTTAAAATAAATAATATACAAATTAATAAAGTGACTTTTTCTTAAGAAGGCTCATTTTGGGCCACCTTCCCCTATTTATCCTTGTCGGCGGACAGGAGATTTCACCAAACAAATCATTTGGTAAGTATTCAAAAACTGATAAAGAAATATCTATCCAAGGCGTTTCACACCAAATGATATTTATATGTTTACTATGGATTGTTTTTAGTAGGTTTTGTCCTTTTCGCTCTGAAAGGGATTTGATATTTTACATTAACAAGAATGTATCACTTACTTTGTAATTTTCTTCATATCTAACACGATATTCATGAAGTGTTTCTTAAGAAGCCCAGAGCTTGCTATTTTTTTCTAACATCATGCACCAATGGATTAATATCGATACAGAATTTGCCATGGATTTTAATCATTTTTCAGTTAAACCAACCTGGGAACAACCTTATTCGTAACCTTTATCTCGTTATGCGAAATCTCCCAGAATTCATCTATTGCCTCTTTATAACACATAGATAGCAGTAATGATAACGTTCCAAAAAAATAAATATGTCTTTTATAATAAAAGTTTGTGAGATGAATTTACAAATGTACAAAACGCGTGAAAATAGAGTGAGTGTCTATTATCATACAAACCTTTAACCTTACAAGTTCATAGACATATTTGTATGAAACTTGTATAAAGGATAAACTTAAAGTAAAATAGTAAAACTGCATTTTTTTAGCAATGACTTTCAACGTGACCATGTCTTTGGACAAAGCTATTAAGCCACCGACATGGCCTTAGTTTAATAAGCGAAACGAGCATAAAATGAAGTAGTGCAAAAGTACTAAACTGCTTCTAAAATGAAGATTTGGTACAAATCTGTAATAGTTTTTGTTTGTGAAGTAAAAAAAATAGTATTCTATTCATCGATATAATATTATAAATTTCTTGAAATCTTTGGTTTTATTCGGATAATATTGTATAATTTATATGAAGCAATATATGTATTATTATCCTAAGACAAATGAATGGGTTAGTTCAAGTCCAGGTCTATAGCAACAGACACATCTAGTATGAACCAGTAAGAAACGTTCCA
>MU182149.1:295285-398869 GCA_016904865.1 Pissodes strobi
CATTAAAGATTTTAAAGTGGATGAGGGTTTAGGAGGGGGGCGAGGGTGGCTAGCAAAATACCGCATTTTTATTACTCCGCGGTTTTGCAGAAATGGTGTCTCTTGGTGTTTAATATTTTCTTTAGTGTACAAATTATAGCCATTGTATATTTTCAAGTTGTCACATTGTTTAACGAGGGAAGTATTGTTTAATAATATTTCAGCTCGATTACAAAATGACAATTATACAGATGCTTTCGGTTTTTAAATAAAAAATATAAAATAACTCAAAATATGACCACATAATATGTATCGCCCATGATTGCATTTTAAATTAAATGAAATGACGAATGAATACAAACTATAATAATACCTTATAACTAATTGGAAGTGCAGAGTGTGATTACAAAATTTACATTGCTAAACTATGAATGCAATTTTTAACAATGACGCAAGATTTGAAAAGCAAAAAAAAAATATATAATTATAATAGATAATAATTAGATACCACTCAGACAATCTAATTTGCGTTACTTACAAACTATGAATACAGTTTTTAACACAACAAAGGTAAAACCTGAAAAAACTATAAAACAATAATTGCATCGCATTAACATTTAAGTCTCTTTACTTACTATATAATTATTAGCTGAGGGAAATATGTAATTCGGTGGGATTCTTAATATAGGGAATGAGCCATGATTTCTGAAGTGCCATTTCAAACAAAGTATATAACGCATTATTAGGTGTTTTGTGTCATATATCCCAGGTGTTCGCCGCTAGTTTATAAGTTATTGTTTTTTAAGGACCTTTTTTGATTATAACTAAAACTGCAGGAATTTGATGCCCTGTAAGAATTAAAGCAGCATCATTAATGATTAATTTAAGGTGGTCACTGTTATGGATATTGATTTAATTTTGTCTTGTTTTGTTTGCTTTCAGTGCGAAAGCTTTAAAGGGTCTGTAGATTTTGCGCCGAAATCTAGTTTTATTTAAACTAAAATATCCAACTGGCACGTGAAAATATTAAAGCTCGAAGATCATATTTATCATCTGTCACTTTATCTTAATCTGGTAATTGCGAATTATTAACCAGAATTTTGATGGAGACAAACTTTCATGTTGTGTATTTTTTTTGAAAATGATCATTAATTCTGCTTATCAGCGAGTAATTTTATTTAATCATTACAAATAGCGCCCGAGTATGAAGAAACACAGTTATAAACAGTGTACCAAGCTTCAGAGTTTCAAAATTCTCCCTACATGGTGCTATTTTACCACTTTTCCCAATATTGCATGAAGAATTACACAAAGTTAACGAGCATTATCACTCTAATCCAACTAAGGATATTATTCAAAATTAAAGGAGTTCAGAATCAAACGCACAAGCCTTTGAAGAAGCTGTAGAAAATTCCAGTGATAAACAAATTAATGAAAACAGACAGAAGCAATTTGAATTACAAAACCATTCAGATCACTCTCAGAGTAACCAATCATATAGTTTTGAAGGTTAAAAAGATTCATATTAAATTAAGCACCAAAGTTTAAAAAATTCCCCTACATGGTGCTATTTTACCACATCTCCCAATATTAACGAACATCATCACCCTAATCAACAGATGATATTATTAAAAGTTAAGCGAGTTCAGAATTAAACGCAGAAGCCTTTGAAGAAGCTGAAGGGAATTCCAGTGATAAACAAATTAATGAAGACAGACAGAAGCAATTTGAATTAAAAAACCATTCGGATCACTCTAAGAGTATCCAATCATATAGTTTTGAAGGTCAAAAAGAGTCATAAGAAATTAAGCGCCAAAGTCTAAAAAAATCCCCTACATGGTGTTATTTTACCACTTTTCTCAATATTGCATGATAATTACACAAAGTTAACGAACATCATCACTCTAGTCAACTGATGATATTATTCAAAATCAATCGAGTTCAGAATCAAACGTAGAAGCCTTTCAAGAAGATGAAGAGAATTCGAGTGATAAACAAATTAATGAAGACAGACAGAAGCAATTTGAATTACAAAACCATTCGGAGCACTCTCAGAGTAACCAATAATATAGTTTGGAAACTCAAGCCAAAACAGACCGAAGCAATTTGAATTATAAAACTATTCGGATCACTCTCAGAGTAACCAATCATATAGTTTTGAAGGTTGAAAAGGATTCATAAGAAATTAAGCATCGACATGGTGTTATTCTACAAAACCATTCGGATCACTCTCACAGTAACCCAATCATATAGGTTTGAAAGTCAAAAAGATTCATACGAAATTAAGCCCCAAAGTTTAAAAAAATCCCCTACATGGTGCTATTTTGCCACTTTTCCTAATATTGCATGAAGAATTATTATACAGCTAACGAACATCATCACTCTAATCACCTGATGATATTCAAAATTAATCGAGTTCAGAATCAAACGCAGAAAGAAGTCTTTGAAGAAAATGAAGATTTCGAGTGATGAAAAAATTAATGAAGACAGTCAAAAACAATATATTTGTGAAAGTCGAAAAGATTTATAGGAAGTTTTTGAAATATAAACATGGAAAATTTTAAAAATATAACAGAAATGCCACCACGGACCGATCTAAGATATTGGAAGAATAATTTAATGCTATTTCTGCAATGACACCTGACCATTAAATGGTTTTAACAACTCTTCACTTCCTCTTGATATTCTGATATATTGTTATTATTTACTAGCCATTTGGCTATTGGTATTAAATCTGGGCCTGCAGCTTTTCTGTTTTTAGATATGCTTATGGCTCGCAAGATTTCTTCTTTGGTAATAAACAATAATGTGTAAGGTATCTTCTCTATCTGAAGATAAGATAATGCTGGTAGCCAGTTGGAGAAATAAAACCAAATGATCAGATAGAATTAACGGTTGGTAGAGACATTATAAGCTCACATAAAGAGGCAAATAAGAATATTAGTTAATATTCACTTTATGTGTCAGTTTGTTATGATAATGCCACTCGATTTTTTTCCATTTTCCACTGATGTTTTTGCTTACAGGTTTTTTAACGCTTGCTTGTTATAGAAGTTGAACTAGTAGACGAGTCGATGGACTTCTACAAGAAATTAATTAATAATAATATTTTTAATACCATATTTTATCAGGTTCAAAGCATGTTCTGAGATCTACAAATGTTTCCTATACTTGACACAAACATGCTGTCATATGTAAAAAAAGTGACCATCGTAGTGAAAGGAAACACAGATTATAGTACAGAATGCCGGATTTGATTAGGTGAAAGGGATGCGGAATATAATCCTCCTGTGTGCTGGAAGAACTGAAACCTATGGTGGAGTTTCATCGGAAGGATAAAATGGTCTTGGTTCCTATTGGATGAAATAAAACCCAGTCATCAGATGAGATTGTTGATTGAGACATTTCATGGACATATAAGGAGGCAAATGTAGTACTGATTTTTCTTCACTCTAGTACCATTCCCAACGTTTTACCGATATTTTTGCCCCTTCATGGCGGTGGTCACTAGCTTTCATATATGAGGGTTTACTTGCTTGGAACGAGACGTAAAAATCCCATATGCGTTTGCCTGCTTAGGTTCGCCGAAAGGGAAGACACGGTTAAGCTCTTATCCTTTTTCACGGTGACTTTAGCAAAATCAATCGTTGATGTCTAAAAAAAATAAAAAGGAAGAGGAATTACATAAATCGAATATATCGATATAGATCAGCTGTATTTGTGACTTCTCAAAGAAAAGGAAAGTGTAGGAAAGTAATACCATATTTCATCAGATGATAGAGAAAAGGATCTAGAAGCATTCAGAACATGCAAGTAGTTTGAATGTTCTATTAGTTTCCATAACAGTGACAAAATGAGTGAAATAAGAAAATAAAAACATCGGTAGCGGGTGAAACGACAGGCTGTAGTTTAAGCATGTGATATGTAAAGGGAAGGACTTTAACAACATTCCCATCTCATGACTTTGCTTCAGATTTTGTCCAAAATTGGATGCAAGCTGCAGAAAGAGAACCAAATGATTAGATTCAATTATTGACATAGAAATTAAGCACAAAAATATGGAGGTAAAGACAACACCAATTAATTATCTTTTGGTGGCAAAAGTTTATCGTTTACGTCACTTGTGTCGATACTAGTAGATAAAACTTGGCATCTTGTTTTGGTTCAAGAAATTGATCTTAGTGACACACCCTAGGATCTGAACCAAAACCCCCCTCCTATGCCATTCACGTTTAGTTCGCATCCTGGAATCTCAGAATACTTGTAAATTTAAGGTGCAAAGGCTATTGGAGAATGTATGCAATTATGATAATATATTATACAGGGTATTTTCATTTACATTAAGTTATACTACTACCACGGTACATATAACAACATGTGCCGTGCTACTACTGAGTTAACCGAAAGAGAAATAGATGACAACCGTTCATCTGATGACATATATGAATATACTACATGCATACTTCTAATTATTATCCTTAAAAATAAATTTGTTTATTACATAATGATATTATGCAAACTACTTATCGTGCATCTAGCTAACAACAACGTAATTTATCTCACCTACAATCAGGTCAAACATGATCTTAATTAGGTGTCCTTCTAGCCGCCAATTAACTGAGTTTTCTAATTAATAATTAGTGATTAGGCTATTTACGAAGCTGTTTACAAAAAACTCTGTTAATTATTATCATGTTCACTTCATTTTGATTAAAATAAGTGGCTTTGAAAAAGATAATCAAACGCAAAGATCATTCCTGCTTTAATTTCAGTGAAACATAATAATTCAATATTAATTAAAAAATAATAATTCAAGGTGTCACGCTGGCTATAATTGCAATTATTTCTATATCACCACAAAGTATGAAATAATTTATTTTTCTTTGTTTAATATAAGTAATTTTACGTTCATGAACGGGATCTTTTTTGAGAAGATTTTCAATACTCGAGTTCGAATTTGGACACATTTATTAAATGAAATCTGACCAGAATTTAGAGCAGAATTCCAAAATATAAAAATATTAAGGCTGCTTCTTTAAAAAAAAAATAAATATATATAACTGAATATATAGCTATTAAACTAAAATTAGAAGAAAAATTGAAAGCAATCTCAAATACCGCAGAATACAATATGGCAAACTCTTAAAACTACTATGATCGATACCAGAGGAAGTAACTCAACAAAATACCAAAGATATAAAAAAAAAACAAGCAGTGGATGACTGATGAAACTTGGAATGTAGTAAAGGAAAGGAAGATGCTCAGAAGAACAGATATAAGCAACAATGAACAAATGATCGACTACCAAAAGTTGAACAGAGATATTCAACGATTGAGTAGACAAGATAACAACCAACACTTGCAAAAATCTGCCTTGACATTGAAAGATTGCACAACACCAATGAAACACGAGATCTTTTCCAAAGAATCAAGGGAATCACCAGAGGATTTAAGCTAAAAACATGGAAAATAGAAGATCAACATGGCAAAATGGTTACTGAAATAGATGGAGTTCTTGAAATATGGCGGCTATATTGCAAAAAGCTTT
The DNA here is from genome assembly GCA_016904865.1 of Pissodes strobi. Lineage (NCBI taxonomy): Eukaryota > Metazoa > Arthropoda > Insecta > Coleoptera > Curculionidae > Pissodes > Pissodes strobi. The sequence continues at coordinate 300,813 of MU182149.1, forward strand.
ACGAGAATGAATACCTTGAACAAGAACAAAACGAGCTACCTTCCATTAACGAGGTGGAACAAGAACATGGGATGAAGTAGAGCAAGCTATTCGCTATTTGAAAAACCGGAAAAGCATAGGCGGTAATACCATAAGCGCAGAAATGCTAAAACAACTCGATGAAGTCGGCATCAAAATCCTATGGAGGATATGTAAGAACATATAGAAAACAGGACAATGGCCAAACGATTGGAGCACATCGACATTCATCCCATTGCGCAAGAAAGGATCCGGTCAAATGTAACTACAGAACATTTATCTCACATTTATCTCACATCCAAGCAAGGTCATGCTCAGAATTCTTCTTCAACGCCTCAGATGGTTTTTGGATTGGCAGATCCCACAGGAGCAGGCTGGATTCGTCAGTGGCAAGGGCAGAAGAGGACAAATCTCAAATGCTAGACAAATCATCGGAAAGGCAAGAGAATTTGCGAAAACAACAGATCTATATTTCTTAGACTACAGCAAAGCATTTGACTGTGTCAACTGGCATAGGCTTTGGAAAGCTCTCTTAGATATGAGTACACCTCAACATCTGGTGCTTCTATTAAAACATCTATATGAAAATAGCACTGCAGTTGTCAGACTAGAAGACAAACTTTCAACATACAACGAAGTGTGGACAAGGCTGAATTTTATCACCCTTGCTGTTCAACATTTATGGGGAATGCATCATTAGAAAAGTCTTCGACGGTTGGGAGGGGGTGCGTAAGTATAGGCGGCAGAAAAATAAATAACCTTCGCTACGCCGATGACACCACACTTATAACAAAGGCTGAACAAGAAATGTCGGAGTATTGAAAGAGTGGAAAGAGAAAGTCTGAACGACAAAAAACAAAGCTAATTGTAATAGACCTCACCAACAGAATAGCCTGCCATAAACGATGTAGAGATAGTGGAAGAAATAATTTATCTGGGAACTCACATAAACAGAGATGGAAATGCATCTACCGAAATTAAAAGGAGAATTTGGAAGGACAAATCAATAATAGTTAGTACAAAATGCAAACTTGTCTGTCTTGTCTTTCCGATTGCATTATATGGGGCAGAAGCGTGGACTTTGAAGGCTACAGACATTGCTAAACTGGATAGGTTTGAAATGTGGGTTTGGAGGAGGCTCTTGAGAATTCCTTGGACTGCTCATAGAACCAATGTGTCAATACTAGAAGAACTAACAATTAATATAAGACTGTCAACCATGGTAAGACAGCGAATTCTCAAGTTTTTTGGACACGTGAGCAGGACAAATGATGATTATCTAGAAAAACTAGTGATTCAAGAGAAAATCGAAGGTACCAGATCTAGGAGACGATCTCCAAAGCGGTGGATGGATCAAATGAAGCACTTCACGGGAAATTCGTTACAAGAAAACATGAGATACATTCCAGATAGAGATAAATGGAGAAAAATCACAAATACCGTGACATGAATCATAAGATCAAGACGCTTCAATCAATGAAGTGAACGACTAGAGAGAGAGATATATATCTCGAAATTGCTTTTCAGGCACTCTCATCTGAAAGTTTACACTTTGTAACTTTTGAATTTAAATATCATTTCTGGTATGAAAAATACTCTAAAGCTTTATTATCTATTATGAAGTATACTTCACAGACAAATCTGCATGTGAATGTAAAAATCAGATCTAACATAATTGGTATGCCATTTTTTTTATAAAAACTTATTTTGTTTTTGGAACTTTACATGGTTATGTTTGACAATAGGACCTATTTCGTAGTTAGGACAAATCCTTTTTTAGTTTCTATGTTAAATAAATATCAGGTTGCATTTTAATTTTTTTTAACATACCCCTTTTCTTTTTTTCTGTTAGCACAGATACGTAAAATCAGCAATTTCTTAATTAAGCTGGCCTGACTTTATGAAGGTCAAATCTAAGATCAACGAGACAAAATAATAAGCGAGGGCCAGGATAATCGAGCCTTGCAGAAATTGTTCCTGCAAGGGGAGGGCGCCTAAAATTGGTGTTTAAATTTCTTTGCATTTTTTTTAAATTTGACCTTCCCAACTTTTTAAATATATCTACATATACAATTGAATGAGGTACGGGGTGATCCAGATAACTCTTTAAATTTCATTCATTTTTGAAATTAGAAAAAAATATTTCAAACAAAAGTTGTTTTGATTTTATCTCCTTTTTATACATGCTTTTAATGCATACATAGTGTTTCAATAACATATTTTTTAATGATTTTAAATTTTCTATTAAATTCTGCATAATTTTTGTATACCATATCATGCATCGAAGCTCAACGGTTTTCGAAAAATTGAAGATTTTAGAATCAAGAAATACTATGTTTTTTTTATTGCTTACCTATTTAGATACCTGCTGCTATACCTGGAGAAAAAGGTAAATTTTCCAAAAGGCATGGCATTGATGTTTGAAGTCTGATTTACTGATTCATCTTTATTTTTTGCTAATATTTTTAAAAATAGTTTCAAAAACTGTCTACTAAATTTGGAAATAATATAGCAGGTAATTAAAACTTATAGTAATCAACCATAAACAAGACAATAAATAAAACGCATAATTTCTAGCGTAAATTAAATGCTCTCGTCAAATTTCTCGCAAGCTCTTTTCTGGCGCTCCAGTGCATCTCCATTTTAATTAAATTTTTTTGTTTCATCGACAGCTTTTCTCTGAATTTCTACTACTTCTTCCTCTATATACTATGTTTTTCTAATCGCCCTAAAGGAAGGTATCTATGCTCATCGGTCCATAAAATTTTATTAAAATAATTTGGATCTTGATTAACACTTCCTCTTATAAATGGAACAATATCATGTTTTCTTTTTTGCTCGTCGTTTAACTGTTGAACTGGCCTAATTTTAAAATCGTGGTATACATATCGATTTAAAGTTCTCTGAATGGTTCCATATCTATTTCTCATGTGTCGTGGTCCATACCTTATATCTCCGACCCAGTCTCTGATATATTTTCTTGAAAATAAAGCAATATGATAAGATACCTTTCTGCGTTTCTTTGTTTTGCCTTTTTTTTATCTACTAGAGATGCTGTTTCTTGCAATAACTTCCTCGAATTAATTTTTAATTGGTACAGATTGTTTTCTCCGACCATTCTGAACATTTTCCCTATACTATTCTCGTGTTCTTGTAGCGTTATTATTATTCTTGAAATAAAGCTCCACCATTTTCAGCCTTTCAACAATCGAATAGCTCATTTTGTAAAATATTAGCAAAAAATAAAGATGAATCAGACTTAAAATGTCTTCACATTTGAAAAATAAACATTATTTATCTCCATGTAGCCGCAGATTTTTAAGTAAGTATGCAATTATATCGAAAAAATCATAAGATTTCGTAACTCTAAAACCATCAACATTTCGAAAACCGTCAAGTTATATAAAAAACATCCAGTAGAAAATTCAAAATCATTAAGAAATATGGTGTATTACATTTAAATAAACAAAGTTGGTAAGTGCCTTGCTTTTTTGAAACACCATGTATACGTTAAAGCATGTGTAAAAGCAGATGAAATCAAACAACTTTTTCTCGGAATATTTAGTCTAATTCCAAAAATAATAGAAATATTTCCATTTAAAGAGTTATCTGGATCACCCTGGACATTAGACGTTTCTGGCGAACCACTAAACGGATCATTTTGAAAATCTGGTTGACTGTCGATTTTCGACAATTCAGCGTTGCCGTTATACTAGAAAGTAGTAGCAACTGATATTTTAAATGGAACACAAAGTATATAATATCATTTTAAGATTTACTAATTTCTTAATATCTTTCCTTAACATTTTCCTATACCTACCTAGTGAGTTAAGATAAAAATTAATTTGCTATCAATACCTACCTATTGAGCTAAGATAAAAATGAATTTGCTATTCAAACGTTCTTATGAATTTATTTATTTTGTTTGGATGGGTCGAAAGTTTAATGAAATGTATCCGAATCTTCCGCCAATAAGCATCAGAAAATGTATTCGAATCCAGAACTCAAGTTTAAAAGCGATAAAAAATTTGCCTCGACCCGTATTTTCCCAATAATCAATACGAAGTGCTGAAGATAATTTAGTTATAACATATTCAGCATATTTCTGGTAAGATGTGCCAGAACATAACATGCATGATTATAAATACTAAACTCCAAGCCATGAAGCCTCAAGATCCTCAAGAGTGGTGTGCACCCAAGAAGATCGAAATCTTTTAAATAGGAGAAACTGTCATTTATGGTCCAGTGAAAATCCTCCCGTCACGAAGAAAGCCTGATTTCGAAAAAAAAAAAACAGATTTCTGCATGCTAATGGACAACCAATTAATATCAACAAACATTTTGAGAACAGTTGTCGAAACCTTCGTGAAGAATATCGAAGTTGTTGGCGTCCAACTCGACAGTGCTCCTGTATATTATACAAGAGAAGTTACCGTAGAATTTGATAGAATTTTTGAGGATCGTTGGATAAGGTGTTTGTGACCGTGTTATTGGTCTCCGAGATCATCCGATCTTAATCCATTAGATTTTTACCTGTAAAGGCATGTTTAAAGAAAAGGTTTACAAGTAACCAGCAAATTCAAAAGAATAGCTGTTACGTCGGATAACCCAAGCATTTTCAGATTTAGATCCAAATGAAATTAAATCTGCCACGACGGATGCAGTCGACGTCCGTGTTTTGAACATCTGTTAAAATAGTCAGTCTAATTATTTTAGTTTTTTTTTATTATTATTTGTATTCATATGTATTTTCTGAGGTACATTAGCAGGAGATTCGCGTACATTTCATTATACTTACATATCCTGTTGATAATTATTGTATTGCATTGTCCAAACAAAACAAACACATTCATTAAAACTTCGTTTGAATAGTTTCAGTTGGATTTCCCTCGTTTTTAAAGGTGTGTACACAGCATGTAGAATGAGGTAACTAACTTTTTCAAATAACTTTACTAAGAAATGCCTATAAACTTGACTAGTTAATTATAGGTACGATATACATAAATAAAGAGTAAATTATATAGATGTATCATGTATAAACAATTAAGACTAGTTTTCCGAAAAAATAAAAATTAAATTGGATTTTTCTCTCAAAAACTACAACAGGTATGGATAGGAAAATGTTAAGGAAAATTGATAAGAAATAAACAGAACTTAAAAATAATATTATATACTTAGGCTCGATATATCCATCTCCTGTTCCATTCTCATTGATGTTTACCTATCGGTTTGATATGGAGTCTAAAGGAATGTTGGATAAAATATGCCACGGTAACCGCATGTTTAATCGCTTCGTGCCAGAAATGTTAAAGAAAATTTATTTACTTGCCTAAATTTCGACAAATTTTGCAGATGAAGTATGCTTAGTTAATTTTAAAATTAATTTGGTGATCAAAACAACCATTTTTCCTCTATTTCCTTTAGCGCCAGTTTCTTCAAGTTCGAATAACTTTATTTGTAGAATAATTTCTATGGCTACGATTGTATTAACAATCGATGTCATAGTAAATATTTGAGGAATAAAGTTATCCGTGATCCGTGCACCTTTAGGAAACACTGCCACAATCTTTCAAACATAACCATATGCTATCAATATAGCCACCTCTGAATGTGCCAAAAAACGTCTAAGAGGTCCTATCAGGTAGTCAAGCAACCTTAAAAGCGCTGGCATCTAGCAGAATCAACTCCCGGCTAGTGTGGGATTGTCGGATGGCTGCAGATCAACTGGCAAACAGAAACAGACTCACCCTAATGTACAGGGCACGAGAGTGTGGAAGGCAACGAAGCTGCTGACCAGCTCGCACGGAATGGTGCACAGACTGCCTTTTGCGGGCCTGAATCATTATGTGACATTACTAGATAGTTGAGAAATTGGGAAAAAAAGGCGGAAAGAGACACATTGGGCCAATGCACCTGGGCGGAGACAGGTCAAAAGACTCATCTCTCACTCGCCTAATTACATAAAAAAGCTTCTCAAGCTACAAAATAAGAAAACTGGTCTTCCTTCCTTCCTTCTCACTGGAAATGGCCCCTGGAGGTACCACCTCAAGAAAATGGAGAAAACCACTGACGAACCATGCAGATTCTGCCAAACTATGGCTGAAACGTCAGAGCATCTACTCTGCGAATGTCAGGCACTGACTCGCCAAAGGTTGAGGCATCTCGAAAATGCCATTGTGGCACCTGGAGATCTACAAAAGCTCAACACTCGAAATATTCTGAGGTTTTCGAAAGAGATAGTAATTTTCGTGTAAAATAGACGGGTATAGACAAAAAATCAATTGTGGTAGACGTGTTGAAGGGCAAATCTTGCCGAGCGACCCCTCTACCATATCATACCTTACCATACCATATCCGTGAGCGAGTCCCTGAGTGAAGAAACCGGACTTTAGTATAGTAATTAGAACCACCTAACGTCATATGGGAAACTATTTTATTATTGATTTCTCAGAAAATTTCACTATTGATAAAAGTTGGTGCAGGAAGAGAAACTAACATAGGCAATGTTAAATCTGAGGTATTGTGTACAGGGTGCGCAAAATTTATGAAAATATATAAAACAAAAAAATTTGGAAATCAGCAAATTTCAGACTACCAATTTAAAAAGTACAATAATATGAATAGAAAATCTCAATAAACTTTTTTCATATGCGCTGTAGTTTCTGAGAAATTTAGCGCCAAAAATTCATTGCTAACCTAGACTTTCTCAGAAACTACAGCTCGTATGGTAAATGTTTATTAAGGTCTTCATATTTTTATGTCTTTTAATTTGGCCGTCTCTAAATTGTCGATTCCCAAAAATTTTTATTTTACATAGGCATATTATCATACGTGTTGCGAACCCTGTCCACAATACCTTAGATTTAACATTGGCTATGCTAGTTTCTCTTTATGCACCAACTTTTATCAAGAGTGAGACATTTTCTGACAAACCAATAATAAAGTAGTTTCCCGTATGTTGTAGACTCAATTGACCACTTTGTAGAGGTAAATATCAATAAGAATGCAAAACACAGTTACGCACAATGATGGGAAAGTTCCATTCGGCTCCATACAATTCTGACTTATGTTTACCTATAGACACAACATGGAATCTAAGGCGATTTTGCGTAAAATGGAAAATGTAGCGTTTCTGATGGGAACCTAACGTGTAAGAGTTTTGTGCGAGATGGGTCATAAAAGTATGCATATTTAACATTTTAAATTACATATATTTTAAAAACGTTTTTGTGGATGAAGTATACTTAATTTGGTTCATAATAATTATGTGGACGTGCAAGAAATACAAATGATTATGGGTGAGATTTCCTTATTTTTATGTTGAAGAAAAAGCAAGAACCTGATTATTGAATTGAAATCGATTTGCATTTTCTATATTTTTATCGCCATATAGTTGCAATATCCAAAATAAGTTTATTTAATAATGAACCAACAGAGTTAGGAAAAACTTTGGACTTAAAATAAAACTTCTTCTAAAGGATGAATGCGTTGTATATTGTATATGCTCCTGGTAACACTTTGAGTCAATAATTATGTGTTGGCTATTTTCATTTCGAAAATATTAATTAACGACGTGAATAGTTTATATATTTCGTAAACAAGTAAGTAAACATCATAAAAGTAGGAAATTTCCGACAGTCAACAGTAATACAATTTTACAGTTTAATAGCGATTCAAACTTTTGGAGATCGTAGTACTCATTGAAACAAGGCCAAAAAGTTCCTAAACAACCTCGTTTTTGAGATACAATTTTACTAAGAAAATAGTGTAGTTAAATAAATTCAACAATTTTTTTAGGTATATTATTATTTTAAAATTTTCAGGGGCGTGCATATAGCCAAACAATTACTACTCTTAAATACAAAACGTAGTACGCTAGTGGTTTATTGTCATTTTAATATTATGTTTGCAATACCTAATAAAAATTATAAAAATGGCCTCTTGTATGTATTTGATAAGAATGTCGATGCACGTCTCTGACCTTAAATAGTTGGAAATTATTATTATCGTCCAGTGATTTCTTTTTAACATTCTTGTTCAAAAAAAAATATTTTTCCAAGAAGAGTAAAATAATTTTCAAAACAACATTTTTTTCTCACTAAAATAATATGTGTCATAATGCTTAAGTATATCAGGCACGTGATTGCAAATTGTTATGAATTTTCTAGAAATTCTCTTGGACAATTGATTTTTTACATTTTAGGTTTGATACAGGGCTGTAGCTGCAATAGGGCAGATCAGAGCGCTGCGCCGCCGCTCTGACAAACAAAATTTTTGCCCTGGTAGAAAATTTACACGGTTCACGAATTGGCAACAGTGCAATGGGATGAAAAATAAAGCGGTGCCGGTGATTCCTCGAACATAGAAGAATCATTTAGAGCAACATATCAGCTTTTTGCAACAGTTGCTACTTTCGCTTAGAGCACGGCAATTTGTGAGCCATCTTTTTCTTCGTTGACACAATCAATCGACCCCAAAGGTATTCAATACAACATCAACGAATGGCTGACCTTTCTTTTCTAACATTTCAGCAAAAAAGAGCCGCTGTACTAGACTTAGATTTGTTGCTGCAAAAATTCATTAGTTCTGCAAATAGGCTTCCTCTATTTTAATCATTTAAATTAGGATAGATTTGAAATTTTGTGTTTAGTTGTCATGTTTTCCGTGTTAACCTTTCACTTAATAAAATTAATAATAAAAAACTGATAATTCAAACAGTGATTTTTGATTACACCATTATTACTGACGCTAGTAATGTTTTAGATTAAGTATACCTATATAATAATGGTGTCACAAGACCTATAGATATGTTTCTTTCCTAAAAATTTGAATTCCTACAAATGTCGCCCTGACAATAATCAGCAATGCCCTGGTACCAACGAAGGCACTGGTTTGACATTTATTACGAATTTCTTATAAAACTACAGTCGTATGTTTTATTATTTGAAAAAAAAATGCCTTTTGCAATGTTATAGTAGAATGGAATATAATAATTGAACAACAACAAACCAACGAAAAATGGGCTTTTGTTATCATTTACAGATAATAAAATAGGCCGCTAGTTTTTACAAGATATTAATTGTAAATTGTCTAAATCATAAATATTCAAGTAGATTTCTAGTCAATAAATACAAGTTATCTACAAGCATTTCTACACTTTCATTGTGGAGGCATTTTTTTTTGAAAACTTTGTACGTTAAAAATAAAGCATTTTAGAGGATAAGCACATAAAATTTTTATTTTCTCTTAATTAGATACGTCCTATATTCATTTTGGTTCCTATCTGAGCGACTTTAAATTTTCAACAATTTAGGGAAAAAACGTGCATCAAAAATATATCTTCATTTTTTCTTAAAGAAGGTTTAACGAGTCAGCAGAATACAAAAGATTTTCTCTAGGGATTGCAAAACATATTGTCAAATTGTATTGGCGTTACATGCACTAGAGAACCCAGCACGGCATTCTGTATTTTGTGTCATAGTCACAGAACGGCTTTTCATTTAGTTTTCTTTTTCCTGAACCCCGATGGAGAAATTTTTGAAGTATAATTAAAGCTTTATTCCTTTTAGGCACACAATGTTGTTGAAAATCTTATAGATTTGATTAACTTTCTTACAGAAGTTAATAAATTAAATTTACTAACTTCCGTTTTGACTTATTTTCTCACAAATGTTGTGTGCTTTTCTACGTTAAGAGAGATATGGCTATTACGCAGACCAACAAAAAAACTTCTGATTGAAGTAAATATTTTTGAAGTGAAACTTCTTTAGCGGGGGCAAGGCCGAAAAAAATAAAATCAAATGAAAGGGAAGAAGACTATTATAAAACGAAATAAGAAAAAATAATAATTAAAAAAAGGCAGAAGAACGCGGTTTTCGGCGAAAAAAGGGCGAATGAGTAAAGCTACGAGGGAGAGGGAAAAAAATGGAAAAAATACAAAAAAAAAATAAAAAAACTGTCAAAACCGGGGGCAACAGTTGAAGGAAAAAAAACTTAAAAAAACTCAATTCCTAATATGTATATCTTTCAGAAGTTTCACTTCAGTTGTGTGCTTATAAAGGTGAGGCACATAATTTTTTTATTATTCTGCAAAATAGTTAAATACATTTTTCTAGAAACTATGCCTTATTGTTCAGTTCAACACTTTATATTTGATATGTTTATGCTTTCTAATAAAAATATAAACAAATTGCTACTATCAAAGCTATTATGAAAATTCCGAGATTCAATCCCGATATTCCCGGATCGTATTTTTGCTGGGGAATTGAATTTTCTAGTACATACGCACCTTAGAATTAAAAAATATATTATTGCTCCTTAAAAGACCCATTTGTTGAATTAATATACCAAATTTAAAGAAAAAATCTTGCGCGTTTTATAATTTTCTAAAAAAGAAACATTTTTTTTAATTTAAGAATAAACAAAAACGAAGATCTTAAAAACTATATTTATAGGAACTTTTTATTCGTATTTTATTGAGTACCTACTATGATTATATTTAGTACCTGGATATATTTTTTGAATGATTGATGTACGAATTTAGTAGACATCTGCAATTTCTCAAATTAGATGACTGGAGTGATCAGTATGTACCATACTTATCATTGCTGATTTTAACTCAAAAATGAAGTGAATTTTACGAATTAAAAAAACAACAAAATTTTAGACAATAAATTATTAATTTGTAGGTTTTTATAAAACATAAATTAACACTCAATGGATTGCAAAAAAATAAAAAATTTCCTTTTTGTTAGTATACAAAACTTGTTTAAATAAATTCTCCAACAAAGGTATAATAAACCCAAGAAACAAAAAAACTCAAAACCACCACCTACTATTTTCTACACGTTTTATTTGAAACACTGTATAAAAGGCATTGGGAAACATGGGAAGAAATATAAACAAAAATATTAATTTTCAATCTGCTTTATTGACAACAACAGACATATTGCAAAAATATGCCGGTAAAATAAATTATACACACAATAAGTCTAAAAATATAATCTTTATAAAAGATTACAAATATCACTAATCTTTTATTTTATTGCTGTAATAAAACAATGAATATTAAGAAACAAAAAAAAATGATAAAACATTTTTCAAGGGCCACGGTAATAACAGATTGGCTCGTAGTGCAAAGTAAAACAGAAAATCATCAGAAAAAGTCACTAGGTTTGTAATATGCTATTAAACATTTAATTTTAAATTATGTCCCTGAATATTAAACATATTTATTTTTTTTAACAGATAATTAACCAGTAGACATTTTTTATTTTTATATCAAACAGAGTCGCTAACATCAGTCTTACATACACGGCGTTTAAAATAACCATGACTTGAAAAAGGAATGTTTACTATACAAAATAAAATAATAATGTGTAGTTGTTGTTACTTAAAACATTCATTAAAGTACATTTGCTGGATTTTTTAAACACCCTGCATGTGAGTGGCGGTCCTAAGTATCTGAAACGCTGTTTTTATGGACTGGCTTGAAACATAAAGAAAAATTGTAATTCGATCTAATACCGATAATCGTTTTCAGTTTTTTAGCTGAAAATTCTTTCAAGACACTGATATTTGTAACAAAATACCCAAAAGGTTTCAGATATAAATCCGCCACAACATTCCAAATATATTTAACATTGTATAAATATTATCTTCTCTTTTCAATTTTTAGACTACAATTGGATCGATGTAATAAAATATTAATTATCCACTTGGTAGGTTGCTTCCATTTTCTCCGTTAATTTATCACCGACAGTTTCTTTTCAGAAAGTGACCTCACAATGAATTCATTATTATTAATAGAACTATACATATATAATTCGATTTTGGTGTCTGGCACTTCAAGGGGGAAATATACAAAATTATTATATTGATGATATGACACATAGGCAACTTCAACTTACACTGCATATTCAAAAAGTCTAGACACAGATAAATCAGTGATACTTTAGGTTAATCAAAGTGTTATGAGGTACAAGATTTATTTCTCGATTGTATTTTGACTTTGGTTTGGGCGCAACTTTCGATCAAGTGTAGATAAATCTCAACGAAACTTTTATGTTACCACTGATAAAATACCATTTCTAGACTTTTGAAACATGATGCTCTTTTAACATTGATGGATTAATGCGATTTTTCAATATTAACGCTAATCATATCCAATAACAGTTAAAATAAATTTGGTGTACTATCACTGAGTATCCATTATCACAATACCACAATGGCGCAAAGATAACTAAACATAATTTTTTACATGCTGAAAAATCAAGATATTTAAACAATGAAGACGCCTGCCTGTAAACTGTCACTAGTCTTTTCTTCAGATACTCAGCTGGCTGATATTTTCGATAACAGAGCACCTTTTACGAGACTACGATATTTCAGCGAAAAGCTTTTTCGAAAAGTTAGTTATGCTTAATTATATCTCAAGCCTCGACTCGTAAATAGGTCCCGCTCTACCCAAATCCCTAATGACATACAACATTTTTATTTTTATTAATCTTTAAAATAATGAACTCCACGACGAAAGCAGGTAGTGACGGGAGGGTGAGTACATGACCCTGGCGCAAAGGGTACTACAGGTTATCTATTTACTTCGTCGATGCTATGGATATAATTAAGATCGAACATCACTTAGGTAAGTTCGTTTGATTTATTGATTTTAACGATATCGTAGACTCCTTAAAAAAGTGCACTGATATCGAGAAGCGAGTAATTAATTAATGGAAAACGTTATTGTGTCAAATTTTAACGAGTTCTTACCAATAGAAAAAAACCCAAATAACAACAAAGAACTGAATAGTTATTTGAGTTAGCAAAACTATTGTACTCTACTAGGCGCAAATGAAAGTTTTCAATCTGGAGCACCAAATACATTTCTCAATAGGTGAATGGGGAAACAAAACGAAAATGCTCATTTAAACGCAACGAAAAAAAAGCCAGATCCATATTGAAACATTTACCACGTTTTCATGGAGTTTTGAAATTGTTTTGAATACAGTTTGGGTAAAATCAACCTGGATCGGAATAGAATTGAAAAATGAAGCTCATGCGCATTAATTTCATATTAAAAAGTTTGGTTAGGTTTGTTTATGCTTTGAAGTTTGCCTTTTTTTGCGAAAAAAAGCAATGCGGATAAAAACCTCATACACGCCATATATTTTGCGAAGAAAAAATATCTCAATTATTTCATGTGATAAACGTGACAGTCAGTTCAAATAAATTTTACTTTTATATTTGCATGAAAACGGGAAAGAGGATTGGATTCAAAACGAATTCAAAACTCCCTGAAAACGTGTTAATTTTAAACCTTACAGGGATACTGACATTAATATTAATCTTTTTTGACAAATGGTGAAAGATATTATCCCAGCCCATCTATTGAAAACAACTCATTATTAACACCTACAGCGTGACAAAAAAGTTTGTATAACATTTTTAGCCTAGAAAATATCAATAGCGTCGATGCAATTTGAGGCAGATAAAAACTAAGTCAGAAACTTAGCTGCACATTAATAGATAAGCCAGATAATCTCAAATAATGGCAAACAAATTATCGCACTGCTTAGAGGGTCAATATTGACTATATAAGGTCACCGAAATATTGAAGATTATGTTCATGACATCTAAACCCATACTAGAATTTTCAACTCTTCACACAGGCGAATCTAACATAACGCCATTGATAGTGTCTAGTTCTCTTACGTATAAGAGTATAAACATATTACCTGAGTACGTTATTAATATAAATATTTTTCTAGTTGTTTTGGGAGATGTTTTGCATATAGAGGAAGGAGGAAGGAAATTTCAATGAATGCCATTTAGGAAAAAACATAAGGCCATAAGGGAAATAGCCTATCTAGATGAAATATATAGTAAGCACCACTGCATAACATACAACATCTATTAGACACATTAAATAGACACATAGAGGATATTTTTAAAAGTGCTACTCGGAATAACATGTGCACTAACACTATATCATAGAATCTAACGTCTACATGACAACACGAATTAGACCTTTTTAAAAATGTAACAGTAATAATATATCTATAGGTCGCGAAATGATGAAACGAATTTAATGCTGCTAGATCCGCCAATTCAATTGGGTACTACACGCAAATCTTTATTTCAACACCAGATTACATGCCGCAGAACTGTTCAAACGCAAACAGCTTTTAGGGGCTTTGCAAGTGCATTTAATGTATTCAAATTGGGAGTAATGTACGCCAAAAGTTGCTGAGTATCGGAAATGACGTAAGTACGGGTTTGTAACGCAACCATCTTAACACCAAAGGAGAAAGTGATAATTATTAGATGCCAAATTGAAATTTACATCATCATCATCAATCAGTCCATCCGCGTCAACTGCTGAACATGTAGAGTGTTCCATCGTCTCCGATCCTCTGCTGCACTCATCCAGTTCATCTCAAGGCTTTTAAGGTCGTCAGTCCACCTCGTCCGTCGGCGGGCGCCCTCTGCTTCTAAAGGCGTCTTGGCGTGGCTTCCACTCCAGGATCTTTCTTGTCCATCGTCCGTCGGCCAGTCTTGCCACATGGCCAGCCCAGTTCCATTTCAGGAAGGCCTCAAGAAAAAGCCCAGCATTGTCCTCTCCATCCTTCTTTACGCCACTCGTATCTTTTCAGCAGACTTTCTTGTGAGTGTCAGAGTTTCTGCTCCATAGATAAGAACGTTGAGGACGCACTGATTGAACACCTTTCTCTTTAGGCAGATCGATATGCTTGACCTGAAGATATGACTGAGCTTTCCAAAGGCTGCCCATGCAAGCCCTATTCGTCTGGTTATTTCGCAGGTTTGGTTGTCCCTCCCTATACGGATTTCCTGTCCCAGATATTTATAAGAGTAGACCTGTTCTACGTGATATATGTTTATTCACTACTAGGTTAGTCATATACTGGGTTTTACCCAACAGTTTTCAAGGCACTATCTATCATGTATGGCTCAGTTTCTTGCCATTTATGTTTGTTTATACCCATACACTCAAAGTTCAATCTTCTTCCAAAACCGCTGTAAAAAGTTTAGGTGCCATAATGTCGCCCTGTCGCCTTTTGATATAGAACTTTATAGAAGTCGTCAGTATATTCCTGTAATTTGACGAATGCTTTTGCATTTTTCTAGATAATCTAATACATCTATAATCTATTCGACTTTCTGCTAAAGCATGTATCTGCTTTTGATTGATTGTTTCGAATGCTTTCTCATAGTCAACGAAAATCAGGACTAATGGTTTATTATATTCGATTCATTTTTCTATAAGTACCCTGATTACCTGTAGGGATCGTTTACTTCGAACTTGGCTCTAAATCTGGCTTGTTCGTAGGGTTGACATTGATCTAGCTTATTTGTTATTCACATAAAGAACTTGTACAGTTGTGAGAGCAAACTAATTGGGCGGTAGTTGTTCAGGTTCGCTATGTCAACCTTCTTATGGAGAGTGGTAATTACCGCTCGATCCTACTGGAAGGGGGCGTAGAGAGGTTCCTCCCTGTTTTATTGCTTCTAGTTCTATTTAATCTTCATCGGCTGATTAGTTGTTCTTCATTTCTCTTAACGCTGCTTGGAACTCTGGCAAAATAATCTCAGATAATTCCTCAGAACTTTGATTTTGAATCTTAGTAATTCCTGTTTCTGCTCATATTATTTTCCTGCCAGGCTCATTATACAATGTCCAACAATATTCAATATTTCGGATTTGTTGGATGTAACTGCTCCACTGGCGTTCTTTAGTTTCGTTATATTTTTCTTTCCCTCTGAGAAAGTTTTTCTAAGTGATTTCTATTCTCCTCAAGAACTCTAGTTACTTCCCTTGCATTGAATTCTATCACATCTCTTCTTGCTGCTTTCGATATTTCCCTGCCTAACTGTCTTAATCGATATTGCTTTTCTCTATTTGTTTCGCAGTTCTCGTCTCTCCTTTATAAGTCTCTTAATATTCTCACTTAGCTTGTCCTCCTTCGCGTGGCCTTTACTTTTGTTTGCTTTAGCTGTTTTTACAATATTGGTGATTTGTGCATTGACCTCATCCACACTCATAGTTATACAGTATTAAGCGCGCCAGGGCTCCTCTAGTGTCCACATTCCCCGGATCGTTTGATGTTGATGTGCAGCCAATGAAAATTATAGAATTTAAACCAAAGCACACTGAATATGTCCCTACACTAGATGCACCATAATTAGCGATGCCTACTTAGCAGATAGTGCAGGCATTTTGAAATTTGCTGAAAAAAACTGAATATTATGCTTAAATAAAGCAAATTTCAAGATAAACTCCATTATTAAGAAATGTGGGTCCATAAAATATTTGCCTGGGTTTCCTTGAAACGGGCAACTCAGTGGAAATCCTTAATTAAACAAGAAACCTGTTCATATAAGGGAACTCGAATCTATCCAGCAAAAAGTCTGACAATAAATTGGCCAATCAGAAATTTAAAAAGCATCTTAAAAAATGTGGGCGACTAATACCATGAACACATTTAACCATGTAAGCATACTGAAAAATAAGAGGATACCAGAAGATTTAATGCGCCCAAGAAATGCAGTATAAATAAGGGAAAATACATCACATTATGAAGAAACTGGCAAACAATTTTCTTCTACCATCGATGATTTCAACACATGGATCAAAAATAGGAATATAAAACTGAGCTCAAATCAGTACACATAAATTCTACAAAAAAAAAGGAATGCACCAAGAAGCAAAAATGATATGGCAGGAACTATCAAAAATCAGTAAATAATAACCTGATTATCAACGAGCAAGTTCTAAAGCGGGTAGAAATAACCAACTGCTGACACCACTCAGAAATTCCAAAACTCCACGTAGTCCGAAATATTATGGATCCAACATGGGTATGTTCGGAATGCAGATTTGCACAGGGACCTCAAGATTGAAACTGTTAAAGAAGCAGAAGGCCAAAGTTTTGCCAATTAAGATACTCCAGCTTCTCGACCAAAATGACATCGAAAGAAGACTGAAGAGAACGAAATAAGTGCTCAATAGCAAAACACACTGCAAGTTATTGCCAAAAAAAAAGAAGAAAGGTGCAATATGACTACCATTGAACTAAATAATATAAAAAAAAACTACAACGGGATTTAGACAAAGACGATTTAAAATCAAGAGAAAAGATCCTAAATCTAATGGAAACTAAGAAAGAAATTCACTTAACCTGAATTCCAGCCCAAGAACAAGCAAATTAAATAGAAATTAAAAACTATGTAAACACTCATTTATACAGAACTCCTTGGACAAGGAAAATAAATCATATGAAACCAATGAAGAAACGTTTATATGGACACTTCGCTGTCCTATAAGTAGATATTTGAAAATAGTAGGCCAACTAGAATAAGGAAAATCATTGGAATTAGACAGAGTTAATTGTGGAAAATGGCGACACGTGCGACATTGCAAATAATCTTCCATTATAACAATACTTAAGACTAGAATAAATTAATCAAATCCCTAATAGTGATACCACCCATGGTCATGGTGCCACACTATGATGCTGCATGCAAAAAAAATGTATTGGTGAGTCTACAAAGGTTTAATATGCTCCTGCGCAATTGATGTATACTGTTTTAGATTAAAATAAAGACGAAAGGTTGGATCTTGGGCCATCCGACCAGGCAAGAGTTGTATGACAAGACTGGTTGGCAAGAGGCCCAATTGAGATAGTAGTAGCTTGTTTTTCATAATGGACACCTCATGACTCCTGATTAAACTTGAGGAGTATTACAACGTTCGATTTTCTTAGTAGGTGGTTAATATACGCCTTCCGCTTACATATTTAATCGTTATTTCCTTCGGGAATTTAAGACATTAAATTTCAAATTGAATCTAAATAGCGTTACAAACCAATATAATAATATTTTAACATCTGTAGGATATATCATAGGTAAGGTAGTGGAAAATTTATGGGTATTTAAGATCTGGTCAGTACCCAATTGACGATGGCTCCATGGACAATGAAAACAAACCATCAACAATGGAAACAATATTCTCAAGATATTTTCTGTATCAAAACTATTTACTCTACCAATTAATGGTTTCTGAATAGAAATATTTGAAGTAGCTGGGAGAAAGTTATTAATATTCCAACAAAAAGGTGTGATAAACTCGAGAATATTGTATCAAAATTAATGGTATGGTGTGCCATGAGCAGTGGTGTATTTATTTTTGTTGTGACCAAATCGTACTGTCGTGAAACATGGAATGTGCGAAACAAAGATAGAGAGCATATTATTTTTAGAAGGTTTGATCACAGTCATTATTTAGTGCGCCATCTTGCTTTACACTATAGGTTAGTGGCAAACGTAACTCTAAAATTATCGAAAATATCTAAAAATGTAACGAACTATTAACAGTTTTAATAAATTTGCTCAAAAACACAATGACGTATTTGTCAGGTCACCTCTTCGTTGTCAGAAAACATGCGTACATACAATTTTTCAACTACCAATGTTAATAGAAATAATTGGGATTTAGACGTAGCTCGGGGACAATCGCCCAACATATTCCACTGACCTGGAAGTCGCATGTGGCTCTAATATTGGAACATTGAAAAATCTATTTTTATCAAAAAATGTTACGTTTTCCTTTAAAAATTAAAAGCCGTATATTCTGTTCTGGTTTCGAAAATTTGGCTTCTATAAAAACACCTTAAAGCCAAGCTCACAGATACTGTTGGCTAAAAAGAGAAGTGACCTGACAAACTCAGTTATCTCTAAAATAATTACTCTACAATTAATAGCACATATATTTTTTCTTTTATATTTGTATCAAGCGTATCTTTATAATTACTTAGTTTTATTGTTTTCTTGTTTTAATCGACGGCAGTAATCGAGCCTCACCCTGAACTCTATTGTACTTTGAAATGTCTAGTCTCTCTGGTAAGGAGGGAACTTATGATAAAGACTAGAAGTCACTCCTATGTGGAAAGGAACATTGACAATTAGAACTATTTTCCCAAATCAGAGGATTCATATAATCTGTTAGAAGAATAATTTGACACTATATCATTGTAAATGTTAGATAATAACTCCACAGCACAACAATCCGTCATAGTATATAGAGCGAAGCATAAGTTAATTTGAGGCTGTCATTTTCCAAATCGGAAATGTTCATATGCTGAGGAGTTTTACGAATTTACCTAAATAACAAAAATTGCTCTATTTGAGGACTTAGGTCTTAGGTAAATAATATCAAAAATGTAATTATTGACTGTTAAATAAAGGCAGTAAGGCAAGTACAAACAAGAGCCGAAAAACGGGTCGGTACAAATTTACCTGGAAAACCGTTACAAAAATAGTTTAATCGATATGAAAAGCGAAAATTCATGGTTTAGGAACTTGTGCTTTTCAAACTGATAAACATACTTCTAGGCATCTGATATGTTCTATTTTACAATAAAAACCTAAAGCACTAGTCTTTTCTTGAGCTAAAAATCAGTGGCGCTTCCACTCGTTAAGCCAGTAGCGATCACTTGTTACTTAAACAAAATACATCTCTAAGGATTGTATAGCAATTTTCCTCTTAATCAATAAATTCTAATAAAATAAAAAAAAGAAAATAAGATGGTTAGAAAGCGTTGAAACTAGTCCTCGACTAGGCAGAGATTATAATCACGCACTAGACATTCCTTGTCGTATTAAGATTGAGGAAAAAATAGCAACGAATCAGCAACTTTAGGATTGCCAATGAATGCTCTCACCAACTGAGCAAAGTGTTACTGAGGACACGGTAGAATTTAGTCGCCTACTTATCTCAGCTCAGTTACTCAGAGCAGATTAGTTCAATATGTTATTTGATCTAAGTGCACCATTTCGTTGGTGTACTTTATGGATTCAAATAAATGTTAGTGATGCAAATACAGTGATCGCTAGCGACTTACTACGGACTTCCACCTAAGAACGCCATTAGTCCACTAAAATTAGAACGAAGCGCTGCACTATATCGTCTCACGGACGAAAAGTATCTTTCTTCCATCATCACAGATCAAAACGAGAGATACATCCACTGGGATTGCCTATCGGACGCACACATCGCCTTCTAGCTGAGAGAAAGTCCTAAATTGTTTCATAATTTAAAAGATCATAAGAATTCGGAACAGTCTGACTTTTATCATAACTAAAAACTGAAGCGATGTTGCCATTTCATCGCTTCGATTTCGAAGGGGCAAGGCATATGTAACCAGCTCGGATGTCAAATCCGCTTACCAAAAGGTTCATTAATACGCTATCACTTGGTTGTGATATACAAGCAGCTTTGCCACCGGTATCTAGCAACCAGTTTCCCTTGCTTTTCGGTCTACCCCGTTGGTGATTGTTGGACATAAGTTGGTGGAGTAGTTCAGACGACATCTTTTCCTTCGGTTCGTTCTTGACCCTTTTTATTTGTTGATCGTAGCTCGAATTATTCGACCGTTTGAGACTTGGCGAACGATCCATTTGGCCTATACTATCCACTTCCATTTTCGGACTTAGTTTTGTACTCCAACTTCTATTTGAGGCTAAAACAAAGTTATTTTGTTATTGAGACATTTAGGACACTGCTATGGTGTTAGTAAAGGTGCGTATAGACATGCAACAGATTATAGCTAAGTAGCACGTTCACGTATCAAGTTTGGACGTTGCCCCGTAAAAGCGTAAAGTACGAGAAAGGCAAAAAACCGGACGGTCCTTACAAATCGGGTCACTGTTTTGATTACTATGCAGACTAGTAGATTATGATGTGCAAAATTGAATCATTACGCTGTAATAATTTGCTGCTTATCGTAAACCGAGTATAAAGTGCGTCAATTAAACCATAAACGAAGCCTCGTGATGACTTAATAACTTTCGCACTGGTCCAATGTGATTGGGCGTGCTTGCCTATTCCAGAAACGTGCCTAATATTCGCGATTTTCTTTTGATTTGTATATCCTGAGTGCCCGAATTGCATTACGAACAAGGGGAAACAATTAGAAGCGCCGCACGTGAAGTAATTGCTCACATTATTGACGTTTAAGATAGAGAAGCAGAAAATAAATGATTAAATATGCAAAATCAACATAGAACGGAAGGGGCTGCATTTTACATCGGTGTTTCTGAAAGTAGTATTAAAAAAAAATCGAAAAGGGCATAGTGACCAATAAAATCTGCCACACCCATCTTCTGGCAAGATAAAATTCGACGGACAATAGAAGATTTTGATTTAAGTTTAAAAAAGTGCCGACCTGCAAAACAGCGCCATAAAGGACAAAACAGATTTTCTGCATGGATATAAAACCATAAATCGGCTTTTATGAACAAGGGGATTTGGTCAAAGATATCAGTTCCGTATGGATTTTTTTCGAGGAAAATAGATTTTGTGGGGTATCAAACATATCGTACAGTTAAAAAGAGGATTGGAAAGGAATTGTCCGAGGAAATAAATACTATAGCAGATGATGCTATAGTGTTTGTTTGCGTTTTTAATTTTTCACACAGTGGATGCTGATACAAGCTACAGTCGCAATGTCCCTCTTGCTTGAAAGAACTGCGTGAACCCATGGAATAGCATAACGTGTCACGCTGATGATCCGTGGTGGCAAAATGGTTGCAAGGGGCAATTTTCCAGTTTCCACGAGCAGTTATGATCCAGGACCCGATTTTAAGAAGATATGGAATCATACGTTCGTCAGTAATGATGTTTGATACTAATGTCCTACTCGCAAAAATGGCAATATATTGCTCTCAATTCACTTGCTAGGAGACCAGGCTTTTGATAAGCAAAATATTTACTACAATCTAGTGGAAAATATTTCAAAGCTATTATCTTTATAATTAAAAAAAAAATAACAATAATAGAAACGATAATAGATTTACGTAAATATTATGATACATATAGGCAACATATAAATAGTATCGCTCCTGACCCTTACCTAGCATAAAATAAACACTAAAATGTAAACAAGTAATTTCGTATTACGTAAACAACGTAAATCCTGCCTAACGCAGTTTCATTGGGCAAACAGAATCAAAAATGCAATTACGTCAAACCATATTATCTCCTACGTATTTGCAATTTTTGATTAGAATGGGAAATTTCTATGAAAAGAAGATAAAATGCTGAACAAGCAGTAGACGATATTCAGATTAAAGATTCACTGACGTAGCACATTTATCTTATAAAAATATGAAGAACAGCATATTGATACACTTTTTGCAGTCGCCTAGATACCTTAAACCCAAGAGACAGCGAAGATCTACATACTTTATTTGATTTGATAGGGTGTGGCATGACGGATTGTTAAACAAATTGACAGTATACGGACTACCACTAGCACTGCTTCTATGGCTTTCCAATTTCTTCAGGGATCGAAGCATCCTAGTTGGCATTGCTGTATATCTCTCGGAGGAATTTAAAATCAATGCTGCAGCCTCAAGGGTGTATATTATCTCCAAGGCTATTCCTGTTCTATATCAGCGATCTCTTAGACAGGACAAACAATTCTATTTACAATTTTGCAGACGACAGCACTCTTATATCCTCATTCATGTCGTGGACTCCAATGACCGCCAACGCGAGCGAAAAAATCAGATTGTTGCGATCAATGAGGATGAACGCCATCGTGGAATGGAGGGAGGAAAACAAGGTCCAGTTTAACGCAAAAAAGACTCAAGCAGCTGTTTCCTCAAAAAAAGCAAACACCGCAGGACCTGACTTATCAATGACAGGACAAACACTGACTCTGGCCTCATCCATAAGCTTGCTGGGCATCAACGTAGAAAACAACATCTCTTGGCGTAATCACGTCACCAAAATTGAGAAGGCAACAGCACAAAAGCCAGGTCCAGATAAAAACAGCTCTGGAATACTGTTCCCATGTGTGGAGTTCGGCAACACTTGCTCAAGATATTGGACTTCATACAGAGGACCTTGATAGCCTTGGACATCGAAGAAAAGTGACGGACCTTTCTCTTTGCTATCCATACTACTACTACGGAAGGAGTTCAAACGAGCTGGTACTTATGATTCCGTCCAGAGTTGTGTTAAACAGAAACATTCGTCAGACACAAGCTGCTCATCAACATACCTAGGACGTCGCTGTTGCAGGACCTCTTTTTTCTGGAGGGTTGTCTCGCTGTGAAATGGACTTCCGAAACAAGTCTTTCCCGAAAACTACAACCTACAGCGCTGCAAGTACAACGTCCACTGTCTTCTCCGCACCGCACCGCTCCTTGGGTGGTATAAGATTTTCCTTTTGTATGTGCCGAACATACCAAAAAAAAATCAAATCACTTCAGTTAAAGCTACCAAGCCTGAAGTTATTATATTCCTACTGGGCAAAACTAGCAAGATCTACAAGAACTGATTAAAAAGATCAGAATTGTATTCAAGTCACCAGTATCATTAATCCATCCTCTTTCTAAGGCAACAAAGATTGCTAAGTCCGAGAATACGAATAATCGAACAAAATGAGAGAGTTTGTAGGTAATAAATAATAAGTCATATTCCATTGCTGCGCCACTGTTTAGGATAACGAACAAACGAATACCTCAAGTAATATGTCTAGAAGGGCTTCTAACTGACAAATGGGTCGCGAGCACGCTAAATATAAGTCTATTAAAGAGATAAATAATCCAAGATAAAATGAACAGTGTTTATGAACGCCAAATCACACTAAAAACAAAATGAGGAATATTGGGTTAATTAATTTAATAGATAAATGACAATATTTTAGAGGTATAATAGCGAAAGTAAAGTGATTTATAAATATAAATTATTAATAAAACTTTTAGCATCAATTAATTTAGGTAAGTTAATCATAAATATTTCTTGCTACAGAAGTTACTCCATTCTTGTAGAAACAATAAAATTTAATTCTGAATATCTGTACAAGAAATCGGAGATAATAAATGTCATTTTATTCTAACTAAACTAATGACAAAATGACTTGAGGACTGTATAAATAAATATTTTACTTTATTAAAAAATGATATTAACGTTAAACCACTTCTTGTTAATTGTCCGGGCAACTGAACGAAACATTTTTGTATTTAATAAAACATGAACCTCTGCCGCATGCGTTTTATAAAAACCTGATTAAAAAAAAATAACATAGCTATGATATTTCCGATTTATAAAACCCTACTATGACCACCACATTCCTCTGACGATTAATGTAAGCTTCAATTATATCTCGGAGTAGCAAATCGCGATTGATAGGAACGTAGTTTCAAATAAATAGAAGGAAGTGTTAGTTAAGACTTGTATAAATCCTTACTTTCGTCATTAAACATATCCACATTAGTTTCCTCCACCGTTCCTCCACCCCGATCTGTACCTTTCAGATTCCGTTTATTCACAGATGACTCTAGCATCTGCGCTAACGTCGAACTGTTCTCAGGTATCCTATTGTGATTCTTATTTTTCTCATTATTATTCCACATTAAATCATTGGACATCAACAACGGTAAATCGTCTGAGAAATTCATGGGTATATACGGGGCCTTCATTACTAAATCGGGGTCGTCCTCCATTTGGAGGTTCATGAACGTAGACATTTGATCTTCGTCTAATAACGAACTGTTGGGACTACAAAGTGATGGCAGACTGCAGTCGGAATTCTGAAACAAAAAACAACAATTATTATAATATTATTCAATTTACTTTATTGGTATTATAATACTGCAAGGGGCACACTCGATGAGATTTTAACTTATTTAATTTCTTTTCACTCATAATGTTACTTTTACCAAAGTATTATATTACATATCCAACCAATATTTAAAATGTTGTTGAATTAGAGTAAAATATTAAGAAACGAAATTAATTATTAATATTGCAAATAAGCGCTGCTAATGTAACTGTTATAAAAAGAACTTTATGGGATCTAATACGTTATTTGCATAAAAGAAAACAAAAAAACTGTTGCTGGGTTTTGGCCTAAACGAGTAAGTTTTTAAAACGTCTTCTCCCTTCCATACGACTGGTTCAAATTTACCAATTTCATCATCATCATCTGTATTTTAAGCCCTTTTTTACATTTTAACTGCTTAAAAATTAAATATGATTTAAAAAACAAGTCAGTTTATTTGATTACAGCCAATCACGTACAATTTTTTAATAGTTTTAATATCAGATTGAATCTGTAAATAGCGTGTTCAACTGGATCTGTATTTTGGAGCGAACAATTTTCGTCCCAAATTTAAAATCGATGATTTTAGAAAGTTTAAATTATTAAATTTTTTTTTTAGACTAAATTTTTATTCCAGATTTGAAATCGATAGTTTTAGGAGATCAGTTTTAAGATATTTTTAAAAGTTTTAGCCCTTTAAATTAACGCGCCAATTATTCAAATTTGTTTCAAATTGCTAATCTATAGAGCTTCAATATTTCGAAATATATCGTTCCAGCAGGCAGACAGACAAGATTTATTTCTCAAAATATGTTTTTTTTTATCACTTGGGTCCTAAAACGACGAGGAATGCAAAAAGTTGTCGATTAGCAAGCTTTCTTACTTTCCTACATCTTGAAAACTTACACTAAAGAAGATGAAGAGGTATTTTTGCAGACCACCCTCACCAACCCCTGAAGTATTACTCGCATACACGTTAAAAAATCAACCTTCACATCTCTCTGGAAAGCTTATCAAAAATGTTTTTCGGCGATACCTAAATTAATGAGATTTAAGTAGGAAATGTTAGTAAAATTTGAAAAAACATTTTAAAACTGGCCTTTGCAAAATTTGGCAGGAAAAATATATCATAATCGTAAATGATGAAAAAGGATCCCACGTCTAAATTAAAACACTATTGTAGTGCTAAGATTCTCTATTTTTTCTTTGTAATGACGCAAATACTTCAATAAAATTGGTATTTTTATAAATCATTTAAAATTTAACGTGCTTACTGATGCCATCACTTGTGTCTGTATTTTTTCTTTGAATTTATTGATTTTTCTTTATGGTGCTCAGGGCAAAATGAAAATTTTGCAAGAATTTGGCGACGATGATCGGGACAGAAGAATTTAGTTTTGTGAAACCATGAGTAGAGAGAATTACGGCAACACTGGATTGTATAAAAAAACATTTGCCTCAATGATGGGTCCTCTTTTTTCCTAATTGGTTCATGTGAATACACAGAACTGTTGCTACTACAGCGACGTTAATCTACATCTTTTTACAGAGGGACAGACTTACTATCCCCAAAAAATCAAAGATTACACGGGAATATTGGAACACAATACCATTTACCACTCCCTTTTTTATTGAAGGAAATTTAACTGGCCCAGTTTATGCTGAAATGCTCAACCAAACGATAGAGCCCTTCTCGATTGTTCATGAACTTAAAAATCAAAGATATTTACAAGGCAATCTAAATTTGAACGAAGATCTTCTCCCTTTCCAGCAAGATGGTGCACCCCCAGATTATGCTACTGTAGTGAGAGACTGGTTGCACCAAAATTATCCAAATCAGTGGAATGGCAGAAGATCATCTGCCGCCAAGATCATCTGACCTTACCGCAATGAACTTCGTTTTATGGGGTTACATTAAATCACTAGATTAGAATACTCAGCTGGCTTCTCTGTCAGATTTGCCTTAGAGGATAATTGGTGCTCATTGAAGTATTCCAAAAGACATTTTTCAGAAAGTTACGAAGGAACTTGAAAATCGAAATTATTTCTGTAGGATGGAAATCATTTTGAGCATCTACATATACCTCATTTATCTTCAGTATAGAAAATATAGGCATTGTAAGCATTTAAGGAACTGTAAATATTTGGGACCTGATGGCATCTCTTCAGGATTGCTTCTGGTTTTACCTGACTGTGCACTAGATGCACTAGTCTTTGCCAAACAACTTCTGGATTAAGGCGCATATCCCCCTCTGCTAAATGGAGGCGATGGTTCTACCCCTCTAAAAATTCTCGAGAATCTTACAAAAAGCAGAATTGTATCCTTTTTGCACCAGCATAACATTTTATCTGCTAATCAGTTTGGCTTTCAGACTGTCAGGGGGGCTCATGACGCTTGGAGAGCGTGTATATATCAATAAATGCTAGGGAGACAACGGCGGCAGTGTTCTGTGATCTATCCAAGGCATTTGATTATGTGGATCATTAGATACTGTTGTCTAAGCTCCATAAATATGGTTTCAGGAGTGCGGTTTTGGATTGGTTTGAGTCTTATTTGTCGCATCGTACTGCTCAGAGGGTGTTGGATTTTGGAGTTCCGTTAGGCGCTGGGGTCCTTTAATGGGGAGTACCTCAGGGTTCAGCGCTGGGACCAATTTTATTTTTGCTATACGTTAACGATCTAGGCTCCATCGGGCTGCGGGGCCGGGTTGTTCAGTTTGCTGATGATACCACCATATTCTGGCGTCATATGAATTCCAATTATGTTAGAGCGTTTCTTGTTCAAGATCTTCAAATTGTGAGAGAGTGGTGTGCCTCAAACAGGCTTCTTTTTAATGCTGATAAGACATTTGTTTTGGGGTTTAATTGGGATATCGAGGGTTGGTGTTCGTTGAGCGGACTCCATTGCAGATTGGAGAAGTTGTTGGGTATCTCTATTGATGGTCGCCTAAGGTTTGAAGATCAAATCCTGAGTCTCGCATCAAAACTATTTTCGGGCTGTTTTGCGGTTCGGGTTGCAAGAAATGAGCTTGGAGGGGTGGGTGGTTGCGCGCTCAGTTTACTTCGCTATGATTGAGTCTCACATACGGTATGGGGTGTGAGTAGCAGGAGTTTGTTGGGTTATATTTGTGCTTCGGAAGAAAGCAGTTAGTAATCTGTGTTTGGCTGGGTTGAGAGACTCTTTCAAGCCACTCTTTATTTCGGAAAAAAAACCCTTTTTTCTATCTCTATCTTGGAACCAGCTGTGCAGATTCACAAGTGTAATAGACCTCCGTCTAACACTGGCCATGTGACTCGACAGGTGAATGATCTTCCTTTGCCAATTCCTACTTCCTCGCTTGCTAAGAACTCGCTAATATACCTTAGTCAGAAGATCTACAATCATGTTCCTCTCTGCATCAGGAATGTTGCGAACAATAAGCTTTTTAAGCGCAAATTGAAAAAGCTGCTTTTGTCCAGGGCATATTACAACATTGAGGAGTTCTTAACGATGCTTTCTGAACTACCCTAGGTCTTAGTTTATGTTGTTGATGTATTTTTGTATGATTGTTTAGTGTCTGTCTTCTGCATTGAATAGTATGTAGCTTTTTAATTTCTTTTTTTTTTAATCTAAATGCTGTTGTTTCTTATTTTAGGTGCATTTATTTTTATTATTCTTGTTATAATCTTTTTCATAAATGTATTTATTTAGTTGTAGGATGTGTACCCAAGATTTGTATCTTAAGTAATAAAGTATATTATCAATCTATCTAAGTTTTCAAATTGTCACCCTGTTTATAGAAAGCAATATAAAATTACTATTTGAAATAATTATATACTATTAGCAAAAATAGAATTTGTATGCCTACTTTCGTCATATTTTTAAACAGACACAAAATCATACTCGAAATCATATTTTCTATGTAATTAAAGTAAAAGATCTTATGTAAAGCTCAAACCGGTAGTTTTGTTTTCTATTTTAGTAATCCCAGCTGAGAGTTAGTAGTTAGTTCTATTTTTATACCGGTATAACCACGGTTGTCAGGTCTCAAAAAATAGCAGATGACATGGTCGAAAATGTAAAATCAACGATTGTTTGTGCCGAATTCGTTGAATTCGATAACTTAATCATTCAAATACGTAGTGCTTTCGTCATAATTAAATCGATAACTCCGAACCCCAAAAAAACCACGGGATGAGGTTAATTTTTTTAAATTTATTCATGAAACCAGGCTTCTTTTATGCTTTACTTTCCAATGTTTAAAATAAGAGACACAAAGGAAAATAAAATCGGTGACTGGTTGGCGTGCACACGTGTACATAATGGATCTTTTAAGTTTTCAGGGTGATAATACAATTTTGTTTAATAATTTGTAATCAGGCAATTCAATATCGAATTTACATATTCCAATGAAAAATATTATTCTACATATAATTTTAAATTCACCAAGTTTGAACACTACTACATATTATGGCAATACCGCGGAGCCA
The DNA here is from genome assembly GCA_016904865.1 of Pissodes strobi. Lineage (NCBI taxonomy): Eukaryota > Metazoa > Arthropoda > Insecta > Coleoptera > Curculionidae > Pissodes > Pissodes strobi. Next base: position 329,927 of record MU182149.1, read on the forward strand.
CTTATATTATTAAAAGAGCGTCACTCACTGTCACTTAAAATGATATTTGATGCATAAATAAAACATTGTATAGCTTTAATACGGCTCTATTAGATGCTGTGACTTTTGTTCTACGACACAACGTACAACGTTTACGGACCAGGAAGTATTTCAGTAATACGATCGTATATCAATAAAATATAGTTATTAACTACTTGTTCTACAAGACAATGTAAAACGTGCACATACCAGAAAGTATTTCAGTTATGCGATCGTATATCAATAAAATAAAATAATCATGTAATACTATTACTAACTCAACTGCTACTTGCTAGAACAGATAAATCATACCCGTGTTTCGAATCCCAAGTTACATTTTAAATTCACTGAAATTCTGAAGTACGAATACAATCGAACTGAACTTAAGACTTTAATTTAAGTTCATGATTTGTTTCGTCGCACTACCTTAAACAAAGCGTCAGCTTCAGTCGTTAACGAAGTTCCTCTATAATTTACTTGCAAGTTATCAAATTAGGTTTGATAACTTTGATGAAAGAGCAGGGTTGGTTCAATCCTAATTTATTTGAGCTCCAGAAAAATGACTTCTATTGTCCAGAAAGCTTTAAAAGATCTTATGCATGTGGCACCTAAATATTGGGTGCCACTATTGCTATCTCCGAGAACGTAAGACTTATGAGATCCACTAATAATAATAATAACATGAAAATTATTGGCATGAGCCTAAAATGTTAACTGAGAACAAACCATTATCTTTCATTCTCTACAAAAAGGTATCATCGGCTTTACAAATTAGCTGTTGATATCACGGATTTAAAATAGAGATCTAGATTTTTAGTTTCAGATTTGGAAAGGAAATTTTATGTTATACTTAATCATGGCAAAAATGAATATGTTTTTTACGTTTAGACCCGAAAAATACATTTAGGAATTTAAAAAAATAGTCCTTCATAAGGCCCTGTAAAATGAAGCAATTTACAAAAAATTTATATAAAAAAGTTTAACATATGATAAATAAGCCTATTTTTAAAAAAATATATACATAAATATTTCAAATTTTCTAATAGCTTGGTTTAATTAAATAATTTAAAAAACTAACTACTAAACTGCTGCTCCTGATTCATTAATCGTAACTTTGCTAGATAAAGTTGTTTTCATAAAATTGAAATTCCAAATAGTTTTGGAGTACAAATAAACTTATGGTAGAAGCGGTGTCGCCAAATGCAACATTCTGTTAAGACATAATTATTACCAATATTATCGAGAATTCAGAGGTATCAAAGAACGTAGATTTGATATCTTAAGCTATGGATAGTCACTGAAAAACAAAAGACAATCCGACAAGGAATTTCAGCACATTGCTGGACATTATTATTACTTCTTGGTTGGACTTAGCGCGAGATCCGGAGGTGGTTAATATGGATGGTATCTCGGATCAATGTGTTATTAAATGCAATTAAATTCCAACTGCCATACATTTTAATTAAAACATATCGAGATTATTCTAATTTTAATTATGACTCTTTTATAGCTGATGTGTACAGTTTTAATTCGAATCTTTTGTATAGGCCAATCAAATTAGGGGGCACTTTGAAAAAAGTGTTGGAAAGCTAATTATGGTTTTGATCGGTTCACTTGACATCAAATATTTAATTCTTACAAATATCAAAAAGCATTAAATTCTACGTCTAATGAGTGTCCCATTCATTCAATTCGGTTCAGTATTATGGCTAAAATCGATGGTCAAACAACGGAGATTTTTTCCAACTTTGCAGAAAAACGCATTATAGTGGCTTTCAATCGTCCGTCACAGAAGATGAATGAACAGTGTTTTAATTGCTGTAGAAGTCTGTTTAGACGACAGTAACAAGAAACTTCTTATTAGCATGCTCCATAGATAGCTGGATGATGAAGGGTTTGTTGTAAAAGTAGCAGAGAAAGATGCTGACAGACTCATTATTACGACTGCTATTGACTTATCACTGAATTATCCATATGTGATAATTGTTGGAGATACTGGCCTCATGTCCTACTCACAGCGTTAGCACCTTCCACCTCAAAAGTTCCAATAATGAAGCCTGGGAATGGTGCAAAGGAAACACTTTGTATACTCTCCCAGACACTTCAATTACTACCAAAATCAATCATCCTGTTCCTGCACGCCTTTACTGGGTGTGATACGACGTCATCATACCTTAAGGGAGCATGAAGTCGGTAAAAACTTTGGAAGGAAGAGAGAAACGATCATGATTACCCCACTCAAGCTGACGCTCGACAACATGCCATCCGGACATATCACCAGGTCCATTATCACGTCCCCCTCCCTAGCCTTCATTCTGAATCTCACATATTTTCTTAACCCCCGACACCAGCTTCAGCTGGCAATTTTTGCTGACTCCCTTTACTTTAGGCTTCATATTCTTGCTTTCCAGCAACTCACCCATATACCTAATGCTAATTATTCCCTACCCACTACCAGATACACATCCGGTGCTGACTATCGCAATACAGAGCTTACAAGCAGACTATCATTATCTTCACGAAATATATTACATCCTAAATTGTATCTTTTTCCCCCTTGGAACCTGTCCCCCTTACACATCGATGTGTCCTTGACCCACATCGATCGCCTATCACCCCTGATCAGGAAAGAGCTCTTACACCTGCCCAATCATAGATATCTTAAATATCAGTGCCTTTATACGGACGGCTCTAAGGCCACGAACTCGGTCGGAGCCGCCTTCCACTCCGAACGCTGCTTCGCTTTCAACCCCAATTTTCAGCATTTTATCTGCTGCATTATTCGCATTAAGGCCCTACAGTTTATTTTAGCCTCCAATCAGTTAAGTAGCTTATTACTACGGACTTCCTGAGTCTGAGCACCTTACGAGCCATAGATGCGTTCCGTCCCAAGCAGCCATTTGTACTTGAAATTAAATGAAGAGTAAAGGCTGTGTGCATGTACGAAACATAGTAATGAAACAATCTTGGTATTCCATGCAAAAATTTGCATGGAATACAAAGATTGTTTCATTACTATTTGTACTTGATATTCACACACTGGTTGAGCGCATCTACATGAGGGGTGGTCAGTTGGTGTTTACCTGGGAAAGAGAAGGCAAAGTCCCATACGACCACCGATTACACTATAGCAAGATCTCCAAGCCCGCTTCAATTGGGTCTTCCATAACTCAGCCTTGTTGGACTGGGATCTCATAGGAAAGAAAAATAAATTACACATTAAGCCCGACCTTTATTCACCCTGTCTCCCTTTCAACCTGACCTGCAGGAAGAGTGTTAGATCAACCACACTAGGCTGACTCATGGCTTTTTACCTGTGGAGGCCACTCAGCCCTTATGCGAATCCTGCAACTCTCCCCCTGAATTCTCTCGGGTGGCGCGGTATCCTAATGTATCCTGGCGGTCAAAAACACTCAACTTATTCTCACCTTCTTGCACAATGAGGCTATATTTAAGTACGTCTGATTAACTATATACTTTACCAAAGTTATTTAAACAAAGAAATGGAAATATAAGAAGAGGGTCCAAAAAAACCATAAACTATAATAATTTTTAAATGTTAACTTGGGAAAAAAAGGAGGAAAAAAAAAACAGTAAAACAAATATCCATCCCAAGAAAATCAAATTCTAACTAGACAAGAAAGAAATAATCACTCTATTAAAAAAATTATAAAACATGTTTGTGTTTGCCCTTACATAGGACTCCAAAGATCTAATGGTCGCTGTGTCCCTAATTCAATGACACTCACTCACTCACTCACTCATAGGTATTACATTTATTATTTTTAAGTGCTTTTTGTTATTTCCTTTTCAACCTACTTAAGTACCTTGTATTTTTGTATTTTATTTAATTTAATTTATTTTTTGTAATAATTATGATGACAAAATTTGTGCAACAGATGGTTATATGAGTAGTTATGCTATATCTCGCCACCAATGTGTAATTTCTTTGTTGTATATGTTTTGAAATTATTAAATAAAGGCTATTTATTATTAGTATTAAATAGACACCGTGATTTGGCAGCATGATACAGCGATGTACATTATTTACAAAAGTTAAGTAACTAAACTCAAACAAAGAATTGGCAATTATTTGCAAGACTTACATCTGAGAAGGCGCTTCGAATCAGATGAAGAAACGTGCTCAAAACTGTATTTCTTACTTAACTTTTCCTAATATTTTACATAGCAGGTTCATCAAATTTATTTCTGAATGCTAACCCAAACTAATCAACTTACCTTTGATAGGTTGGGTGACAATAACTGCGGTGACGAATCTCCATAATCTCTATATGATATGAACGGGTCTGAAGGTTCGTCTGCCAACAAGGGCCCAAAACTATTGTCTTTAAGTAAGTAATCGTCCAATATGTCTGTTAAAAAGGGGTGGTCGTCTAGCGGGACGCATACGTCACCCGCCACTGGAGCCAAGTGGGTTAGATCATCGGGCTCGTCCTTTAGCACTGAAACAAGAGAGAAAGTTGATTAGATGTGTTTGAAAAAAAAATTAAATCACTCCTATCTATTCCTATATATATTCGCCGGCGCCGTTGAGTTAGTTAGGTCTATATCGTGACCTTTTAATCGAACAGTTGAACGTGTCCTAAGGATTTTACCAATTTTTTTTTTTAAAGTTCTAAATGTTTGGTTAAATTAAAAATAGCCTACGAATTCTCATATTCGTTAATTAACTTTTCATTTTGATCATTAATAGTGTAATTAAGACTAAAACTAGTTGCATTGCCACCGACAGAGTGCGTGATTGCGAGTCTTCATCAAACGTCGTTTCAAATTATCCTGTAAATTTTGGTCTAGAAAGTTGACATCGGACCCGCTGAATCTACAACCGTCTAAAATAGTGAGCCATAAATAACGAAATTCCTACACCGCAAGAAAGCCGGTGAGCGAAAGAAAGTGATACGAATGACTGTTTCGCACTGAACATTTCCATTTCATATCGATTCACGGTATATATAAAACTTTTATGATTATCCCTGTTACCCCTATGAAATGAAAGAGCCTAATGGCCGTATAACATCCTCTCGGACCCTAGCAGTGTTGTCATTTTGATATTTACGGCTCGCTACTTAAGATGTTTTTGGATTCGGCTGACCGTTGCTGGCCGCATAAAAGGGCACTGTCAATCGTAAGAAAAACTATTTGCATTTACAGTGACAACAAGGACTTTTATATATCTCAAGGTACAGGCTAAAAAATGTCGTTTTGATTCGAACTCATTTGAGTTTAAAAGTTCTGCAAATAATACCTAATTTTGAACATAATATGTTGTTCTTTACCCTAAGGTACAAGATGTTCCATTAAAAATTGCAGCTTTGTTCCAACCTTGTATAAGTAATTTTAGCATTTTCAATCGACCCCATCTATATTGAACTTTGGCATTAAAGCTTTATCATATTAACGGCCGTTCTCAGATTTTTGGGGAATCCTGCATTCTGATTTTTATTAATGTCTAAGCTCCTGGCATTACATTCCATATATTTTGAACTAATTTGACCTTATGCGCTAACTTTTATTAAAATTTTTATTTTTAAAAACTTGCATAGAACTTTGAAATAAAATTTTAGACGCAAAGCGAATCTTTACCTAACTTAAAAACATATTAAATATTCCCTAAAAAATAAACAGGAGATAAATTAAAACTTCCTAGTGATTCTTCCGTTTCGGTGCTTTCAGAATTAACGCGTAAGCAGATCCGGAAATATCACATTGCCATTTTAATACTCAAAAGCCCATATAATGCTCTGAACTTTAGAAGTTTAATCTCTCGAGCGATAATAAAACAACCCCAAATTACACAATTCGGGCACAAACTTTATCAAACCAGCTTGCAAAATAAAGTAATTTTGGAAATTCCAAATTATTATTACCCTGAAAGTCCAAGAGCATCATGATTGGGGCACAAATAAAAACTACAATAATTAAAACACACAGTTTTTCAAATGCAACAATTTCTGAGACACTCAAAAGTATATATTAACACTCATTAACAATTTTCCAGGGCAAGCGTCGCGTCGGTTCGCCATTGATAATATACACCGATCACAGTCAAACGATAACTGATCAGCTTAAATAAATTGTTGTCGTTAATAAGTACATAACCACGTGATCATTATGTAATGGAAATCAAAAATTTTTTATACACATAAAAGATAACCCCAGTGATCTTTATAAACTTTCATTAATTGTTCTTGATTTTTAATTGGTAACGACTCATTCTCGTGCTGTTAAAAACGTGTTTTTGAATATCGCAAAGGCTACTGATAGCGTTAGCCGTGCCGTCATCCACCACGCAATGAGCTAATACGAAGAATGTTTATTATTTATGAGATGATCGAGTCGTGAACTCAAATAGGTGATAATATTATCATCAGTGCTATAAAGAATGTAACGGATTAAATAAAACAATATCAATAAAAAAAATCGACATTAAAACGTTGGCATTCAAACATTCATTAACAAAAATATGCATATACAGGGTGTTATTGCTTGTCATGAAATATGGAAAAAAGTTCCTGTGGACAAAGGTCTGGAAATGTATAGTTTTTAAAATACAAGGTGTTAAAGATATTGAATTGAAATTTTAAACATGATTTTAGAGTAGTACCGTACACTATTTGCCGTAGTTTAAATTCGACATTCGTTTCCATTGGCCTACAGGGCAGGGCCAAGATTTTTTTATCCTCAATTTCCTATACCGAAATAGTGGACATTTTCAACATTTTGTTGTATAGTGTGCCTTATGTGTTAACGCGTCCTTAGAAATTAAAAATAAGTTTACTTTGGACATTTATCTTTAACATACTCTATCTTAAGTACTTCTATACAACACATTTATATATCATTTGTCGTTCCTACAGTACTAATACCATAAAAGAAATTATCAAACTAAAAGGGAAGATATTTGCAAAATTTAGAGGAACTAGAAGACATATTATTGATCATTTGCTATTAGAGCAGAAGACCAGACCTATACGAAATACGAATTAGAAAAATAAAAAAAAAGACTTGGTCAAGGCTTGTAGGTTTGTCTGAACTTCTCCCAAATTTGAGCATTCCTGAGGAAATCGGTAAAATTTTGGTCGACCTCGACAAATACATTATTCTTATAGACCATAATAATCTCTCATGTTATTGCAACAATATCTCGTATACGATTTGATATATTAATTTTTAGTCTTTCTTTTGTCGTGGATGTGTTGGTTAGGATGTTTAATGAGTGTCTTGACCATGGCTGGTTGCCTCAGGTCAACCTTTCCGAAAATTTCAGCGCCGGAGAGGTTTACAGATTTAAGACCTATTAACCTATTGCATGGAGATTAAAAATGATAACTGAATAGGTAAATAAAAGTAATCTGCTTTCAGAAAAGCAGTTAGTACACGCACTACGCTGCTTAGTATTGACAGGAACTGACTAGTGCTATTGATGAATCTAAAGTTGCTTGCCCGACTTACTGCTTGTTAAAATGCATTTTCTGGGCTTCGAGGATGCGGCTTGAGGTCTATTTGAATGATCCCTGCCAAATTGTGGACATTAGTGACCGCAAAAAGCATTTACTTACGTCTGATATTGCTGAAGTTCTGAACCACACACGATGAACTTAAGATACTAACAATTGTAGAACCCTTATCACTCACAAGGGACTTTTCTTACTCACGCTGATCTGGGGGATCATTCTTGAGTCATTGGAACATCTCCCACGTAGGGAGAATGGATATAATAGTGATGCATTGTATTCTTCAAATACTCGATTGTTTCAATCGAATGCAAATCGATAAGTTTCCATGCCTATTACCGTATTAACGTGAGAGCTTCAATGACTCTAGAATACGGGTCCAGGACAGACTAGCTAGATCGATGAGTCACGGCTTAATACTTAATGCTCCAAAGAGTTGTTTGTTATTTGATGGGATGCCACGCATGAGGGAGAATACCTTGATGCCACGCATGAGAGCGAATACCTTTATCGCTACAAGTAATAAAGAAGCTCTACCTGACGAGGAATACTCAAAAATTTGGAAAGGACTCACTTCACGACGAGAATGTTAATACAAAGCATGTTTGATATTTAAGGACCAGCTCATTTATATGATGTTTTTCTCTCAGAAGGGCTACTCACAACTTAAATCTGAGAGTAAATTATTTCAACATCATCACAAAACAGTCAAATTTGAGTGTTAATTCCACTATGTAGCTAGCCATATGATCAATGATCCGGAACTTATAATATGACTACAAACATGTTAAGGAGCTGTTTTAAGCGTGAGCACAGAAGGTTGATGCTGATCTACCAAACCCTGAGCTCTGAGTTGAGGGTGATGACCATTGCCATTTCTGATGGATGACATAGTATTTTGTTTGTGAGCTCTTCATAAGACTGGAATCTGCATATGTGCATTGGATATGCTCAGATTATCGCTTTATTGTTTGATTTCGAAATGCATTTTTAGGTGAACTCCAACTTTTGTGATGTAATTTACTTGTTTATGTCGTAATAAATGTTTTTCTATTTATATATACAAATATTCAGGGTTTTCGTCCATTTTAGATGACAGAAATATGCGGTTTGCCATGCAACGACTTAAAGTATTTAAACCAGACGTCAATATTATACTTGATAGTGGATTCTACTTTGGAGATTTCCAAAAAAGAACAGCCGTCACTGTGAGATTTGCCAATGAAGAGAATAGTGCCTCCATAAACATCGCTACGTGTCTGAACCGCAAGGCCTTCGACTAATGTGTTCTGTCCGTCATTATCTAGCAAGCGGAAAACCTAACCCCTAACTAAAAATCTATAAGTAAGATGCGAGTAACCCAGAAAGCGATGGAAAGGTTGGAAACCTCCCTCAACACAGGGTCACAAATGAGGAAATAAGATGAAGAAGATGTTATGGATGAACTGGAGTGAATAGCGTCTTTAAAACGGTGGACTAAGCAAATAATCGAGTGGAGACCATGGCAAAAGGCTTATAGAAGCAGAGGAAGACCAACAACTAGATGGACAGACGACATTAAGTGTATCCGAAGAAACTGGATACAAACTGCGCAGAATAGAATAGAGTGACAAAAGCTACGGGAGGCCCATGTCAAGCAGTGAACGCAAAAGGTCTGAATGATGATGACGATGATCTAGTCGCCCAAGAAAATTGTAATTAAGTGGAGTCTCATAATTTTCAAAGTTAAACTGTCATGTAATCGTTCAACTTTTCAGTAAAGGTGCATAGCTATTTTTTCACAGCAGAAAATACCATCATCCTTATATAGTTTCTATCAAAAAGTTTTAAACGCTTCATTATGGTTTTGAAAAGTTAAAGGACTAAAGTAGGTACGTTTTAACTTAAAAAAAACTCTAGAGCTTTTTATGATAAAGCAGGGCAAGCCGCAATTATGCATCATTTTTAATTAACGACAGAATATCAAGATTTATGTCCAAAATAAATGGGATCCCTTATATTCCTAAACTCATCATCAGGCTTAAGTGATTTACTGATTTCTTATTCTAAATGTTAACATTGGGAGAACGTCTTGTTGAATTACGTACTTACATACTTTTATATAAACCACCAATTTGATGGTTGGGTACGATCACCTCTCAAAGTTTGATGATACACTATTTTATATAATAGTTTTAAAATTAAAACCTGTCAATAAAATAAAATTTCGGACATGATATATGCGTTCTCTGAAGAGCTCACTGTCATTGTTATTTACATGAAATGATTTTTGGAATTAAGGTATTCCCCACCTGAAATAATAGGCACACCTCCTGATTTAATAGCATCGTTTTCATTATGTAAATATTTGTTCTCCACCACAAACCACGCCGAAAGTAATGGTAAGGATGAGTTTAAAGACCTTGGCTTATATTTAGAACACAATACAAAGCATAGGTATTATACGACAAAAAAAATTTAAATGTTCCGAATCGTATCGATAAAAATAATCCGCCACAAGTTAATTTCACAGTTCAAAAACAAAACAGGTTATATCACAATGTTTGGCATTATTTATGTTTTCCGCACTCTGCACGTAAGTCGAGATATTTGGCACATTTTTCCTTACGCTAACCGCTAACCTAATGGCTAATTATAGACGTAAGACGTTTGGTATTTATCATTCGCATAATCGTCAACTTGTCAGCTGATGGCTGGCCTTGACATTGCTAAAATTAACTATTGGGTCGTTCTCCGTACAAACTCTAGTTGAAGTTTGCCATTTATGTTCAAAATACATGAAGTATGTTTCTAGTTTTAGAACATATTTGGATGAAACACGAGAGCTGAAAATTCAAACTAATTTTCATAGGTATTGAATTGAAGAATTTGGGTTCTGGAAAGCTCACTTTAACGTGTCGTGCTAGCGTTGACTGAGTAATTATCAGTCAACGGTGCTAGTATGGAAGGCTAGATAATGTAAGAGGGCACCATCAATAAAATAGGGGCATTCGAAAACGAGCACGAATAAACTGATCAAGAGAGCCATACGTTTAATAATGAATGGTAAAATATCGCGTATTTCCATTGGTAAGGATAGAAGAAGGTTCAAAAATATGGCGACGAACTAACCCAGTAAAATGAAATCGTTAAGGAAAAATACATATTTAGAATTATCAAAATTGAGCACTTATTTTAATAAAATATACAAAGAGAAACTCTCTCCAAACAAAAAATACATAGAAATGATGCAGACAAATGAGAAAGTTAGTGACGTGTATGTGATTAGATGTTTTATAGATTTCTCTCATGCTATCGATATGGTAGATCATCTCGTTCAAAATTGGATATATATCACGGTATCCATGACAAACGCTTTCCGTATATATGTAATTATTAATGAAAAATTTCTTCCAGCTTATTTTTGCCAAGTGTCACTCGATCGTCAATCATGGGACCCTTATGTTTATATTATATTATTTGTAATGCCATCTATGCAGATGATACAAATATACTAATAGTTTGTTACTCCGAAAAACAATATTTTAAACAATCTAAATCCAGACAATAATTGAAGAATGAATTTGATGAACAGCCGATTTAACTATACAGATTTTATTCAGGCAGGTCTTTTATGAATCTTAGGGAACTTTGAAAGCATGTACATACATGGGATGCCATTGAAGAAGTTTGATTTTTCCGAATTACTGGAAATCTAGTTTTTTTACCCCTTTAGCAAATCTGGAAGCCAGGAAGATTTTGGAATAGGTCGCTGGTGCCTAGATAGTCTATGGTCACTAATTTGATTCATGAGAAACAAAGAACTGCATCTCATCGTTAAAGGGAAAATAGCAGACGGACAGCGGGGTCAAGGACGTAGAAGAACATCATCATTGAAAAGCATGAGAAAATGTTATGTACACAGAATAAGATCACTCACTCGTCCGACAAACAGCGCACAACATCGAAATCATGGTAAAAGTCCCTCACGATCTAGGAGAAGATTATATCTTTTACATATTTTCCTATATCTACTATGTTAAAAATGCTTAACGCAATATGAATCATTCCAACATGTTCGCCTTATAGAAACAGAAACAATATTTACATTGATCTCTGTCGAATCCAACTAGATAATTTTTACGACCTGTAAATAAATTGAGATTAACCATTTTGTGACCTGGGTAAACTTCTGTAAAGTAATGCACTAATCAAAGTCTAACGTCTATGTTTATGTCATGCAATTATTGTTTGTCGACCTTGATATTGCTAAAATAAGATATTGAGCTATTCCAGGAAATCAATACGAATCGATGTTGGATTATTACGCAGATGCAACACAATGCGAATTCTCGAAATTTTAGGTATTTAGTGCTTCACTAGTCTGTATTTAATGATCCACCAATTTATATCACTGATCACCTTGCCACTGAACCAAATGCAGGTTACATCCGTTTTGCCTGATGCTGCTGGCCAGGGTTGATATAAACATGACTAAGTAAGACTACTCAACAAGCGTAACCTGGGCACCTGTAGTGACACAACCATCGGCACACGATTCCGGAGTGTCTGGACTCCGAGCTACAGTGGGTTAGTTTGGGTTAGTGCAGGTACACGTGAGCCAGGTTGCAGGAAAATTAGGCAGGGCCGCATTTGTCATTCAAAACATCTCTGCAGGACTGTGGTGATCTAGGAGAAGTTCTATCCGTTATATTCTCTCTCCAAAAATGAAGGCTATCCTTGCATATAATAAAAAAAAGATATATCCATTTTTCTACGTTGGGGTTTGGAACCTTCGGCAAACTGCAATAAAACAGAGTTTCATCCACAATACCGAAACAGAATTGTTGCGTTTCGCTAACAGTGTTAGCAACAGCAAAAGATGACAACATGGCAAGCTTTAATTTTTTAATACACCGTGTGGTTAATTATTTTGCTCTCAGCAGAGAAATATTTAATAATGAAAAGTAGGAAATTAAGAATATAGCGAAAGTTAATGGTTTCAATACTAACTTAATAAATAGGGTAACTAATGGGCATGTGTTTAGAAAGACCCTTCGTGATTCCACTTCTTGCGTTGATCAGGATGATAATACAAAATATGCCTCGATACCATATAATCCTCAGTACACTAGAGGAGTCCAAAAAGTTTTTAAGGAAGGTTTAAAATTAGTATAACAAACTCAGTTTAACATTAAGAAATTATTAGGTGGTCCAAATGATAAAATTGAAATATTGGAAAGTGGAATTTATGAAATTGAATGCATGGATTGCAACCAAAAATATGTTGGGCAAACTAGAAGATCTATACAAACGAGATTCAAAGAACACATAGCTCGTTCAAAGTATGGTAGAACAGAAAAATCAAGTGTTGCCGAGCATGCTTTTGATAATAACCATAGAACAACAATTAAAAACTTAAAATTAATTCATAATATAACTGATAGGAGATTACTAGACGCATAAGAAAGTATGGAAATTATTAAATGCAAGAATAGTTTAGAGATAGAAGGCCTATTCCGTATAGTCCATTGTATTGGTGTTGATCGAGCGTGCCTAGTGGGATTCCAGGATTGGTTCTTTTTGGTTCCGCTTGACTAAGCAACCAGTTAATATAAAATAGAGTTAGGTAGATTTTAAGTTTAGTTTAAACCATATCCTGATGATGCTAACATGGTTAGCGAAACACGAGTGGAGTGCAAAAATTCTGTTGCAGTATTGTGGATAAAAATATGTTTTATTCCATTGTTATACCCACCACAACCAGGTAAATTAACGAAATTGTAAAATGTTGTCACCTTTTATCATATTGGTAAATTATATAATTTATTTATAATTAATTCTTTGGATTAAGTCCTATAGATAGAGCGCCTTGGCTGAGCGACTGAACATCAAATACCACAGAAGCCCAATGCCTAGTGCAATAAGAGAGATAAGTCTATTTAGATTGTATACATCGATTTTTTGTCGACATTTTCATATATCGACATACCGAACATATTTCCCAGCCCTAGCCCGATCTAGGGATTTTTATCTGGCTCCCATATATGTCTTGCCCTCAATTATAGGGACGCTTGAAGGTGAGGTATCCGGTACTCTATACAATATATCCATATTCTGGAGAACGTCGTTTATTTTCGAATCTAATAGATTCGTCTATCAAGACATTTAAACTCATATTACCCTAGAAACAACTTAGCACTTCTGGCGCTTGAAGAAGCGTCAAGACGAACTTGGATATTAGACCAACAACAAAGTTCAATGTAGCTCCTCATAAATATTTCCAGCGGTAGGCTCAAACAAATACCAGATTTTAATTTTGTAGGCTTGGCAATTTTTAATATGTATGTATGTAGCAGTTTTTATAATATCAACAATCCAAATTCAAATTCGTTTGCATATATTTTATTACTGACGCGTGTAAACATTTTGTACGTGACATGAATAAATTGAGTTCCATCGTACACCTAACCTTATCCAGATTTAGAAGTTACCAGTAACGGCCATTATTGGAAATTTTGTGGTCTAATATGGTATCCCTTCATTATAAGTGAATTAAATAACTTTGTTGTTATAATATATTAGCAAATAGCTTCTTCCGATAAATACGACAGAGCAAATCCAAATTCTTGCATTTTGTGAACATGTTTTAAAAAATTTTGAACACTGATGCACTCGGCGCTGATGCGCAGTCGTGTAAGATATTTTTGGTATTTGCAGGAACAATTAAAATATTTAAAAAACAATCCTTTGAGAACAGTTCTCTTTTATGGTGTCTCAGGTTCAAAATACATTCCACATTTCGCCTCTATCATTAATTTACGTCTGTTTCTAGAGGAATGTAATATATAGAACCCAGTGGCGTTTTCCTCATTTTCTGCTATAATTCAGATTTAACAACGCTAACAAAGTGTCGAGTTAGCTCATAAAAGCAATGCTGAAGGGCAGCCATAATTCTCCAGATTGTACGACCGCATTAAAACACATTTCCGCAAAATTTACGCTAATCGATTTAATGTCTTAACTGCACGATATTAAAAGTAATAATCTGACAGTAAAAACGACAATATATATGATGACAAATAATCCTTAAGATCAACTAATCCAAACTAAGTCTAATGGAAAAATCATTCAACAAACGTCAAGATATATTTTTAAATTTATCGGACATTAAATCTTGATCTTAGAAGTTATCATACTAAACAGTCTAATTAAATTCTACTCGGCGAATTTCCCCACTTTTGATTAAACGATCTATTTTGAACCCTCCATTATTTACGCTGATCGACGAAAGCTAATTATCCTTTCGTGTAAGGTTTTATCGTTATATTATACGCAATATACTTTTAGAGCCAGAAAACCATTCTATATTTTATTCCAGCCTATATCATGATAGTAGATTTGACTGACATAACATCCATATTCCAGATATTTATAATATATAAGTATTAAGTGTGGTGTTTATTATTACATTTGAGCCTGGACAGCAGAACTCTTGCAAAAAAACAGGGATTTATGCGGAAACTGCCCGTCGATTTATGTAAGTACCTAGCTCATTTAACTTCCAAAAATGTTGGGTCATTAAGCTCATTTAGGCTACTTTCAATATTCATATTCATGCTACTACAGCAGATCAAGTCTAGGTAGAAGTTTGAAAACAATAAGTTCAAATAACTCTAATTAAGTATGAATTCGAAGGATAAACAAGAATAAGTTCAAATGAAAAAAGTTCGAAAAGACGATTTTTGAAAAGAAAAATTTAAAACCGCATTCTAAAATTTTAAAAACATCATTTGATTCATAGTTTACAAAGAGATATATTTAACCTGCATTATGCAGAGCAATTAATAACTTCAAGTTAACCGGAGAACAGAAATAATCAAAAACTTAATTAAATTAACCCAAATTAATTAATGCTAGCTAAAATTGACCATATTAACCAAATCTAAACAGCAACTAACGTCAGAAAGCAAAAGAGTCTAAAATCAAAACTTTTGTACATGTGGGCTTGAGCTTGAGAGTAAAATAAGCTCGGTATACTAAAAGACCAAAGATCAGTACAATCCAATCGAAAGTATTAAAGTTAAGGCGTGTGTGGACTTTAAAACATTCGAATTATATTTCTGGACATTTTTGCATTTTAATTTCGTTTTAATCGGTATCCATCCATTACAAGTGGACTGAAAAAATCAAACTAATTTTCATTTGGAATTTTTGCCGATCGAAAAGGCAACTTTTAACTTTCGTTTATTTGTATTGCGAAGTTTACACTTTCGAACCTTTTGTCATGCGCTGATTTGTTTCAAAATTAAATGTGTGTTCGAACTCTTCCTAGAAAGAAACGATTTTTTTTCGAACTTTTTGTAATGTTTTTTTAATATCATTCGAACCTTTTTTTCAAAATTATACTTTATGAAATTTTTGTAATTCGAATATATTGTTTAAATTCTGGATCAGTACATCAAAATTATTGCTTTCCGTAAATCAAAATAAATATCGTTATTTATACAGCGTGTTCCGAAAATGTGAAAACGTTTAAATACCTTACCAGATTTCAGCGAAATTTAGGACATGAGGTAACAAAGTACTGCAGACTCATAAATGAGATTTACCCAACCTAATCTGTGCTGAACGCCTGTATATGATTATTATTTCGAATTATACTTAAAATTCTACACATAATTTATCCTTTAATGGTTCTTAAGGCATTAGTATCCGCAAAATATTTTTTTACACGTTTACTTGCCGCAGTATTTAAATTGGCAAAAATCACATCTCAGTTGTTTATTCTTTATCCAAAATTGCAGCATTCGGCGCACCCACACATTAAATGGGTACTTTTTCATATAAGAAAGCCGCAGCAAGAAGCAGAGAGCACTAAGAGCAGTCTTTCAAATCCACTCGTTTTGGCTAGAGACTGGTTCTATTCCACTCGCTAAAGCTTGTAACTGGTTTCCCCTTTAAATTTCTACATATTTTCAATTTTTTGATAAAAGATGAAAAACTAACAAAATAGGTACGTAAGAGAAATTTCACTCTAACTTGTTTCGTTTAGATGCATGCCGAATTGTAAAAAATTTAATTCACTATAATTCAAGTAAAGATGTGTCAACATTGTCGCTATAATTTTTGAGTCGGCAGTACTTTTACTCCTATCCTAAATTTAAATACATTTTGATCAACGGTTGTTGAGGTATTTGAACGCCTCCATACTTTTGGGAGATGCTTCCTATATAATACAAAAATGTCTTATAGCTCTCTCCTATCCTGTTTTAGGGTTCCTTTTCCGTCCGTCCAATATCAAAGAATATCAAGAAAATGGCGCCCTGCTAAACGTTTTATGGGCCTCGCACTAAATTCTAATAAAAAAAAGGACAGGCCGTGATTTTGATGTTAAATCGGCTCCCTTCTTAGAGCCGTTCCGTGTATGTTCCCTTTGAGAAATTTAATAAGGTTTCCTAGGAAGATAGGTAGAGATATATTAAGCGCTTTTATACCTATCTTGCTAGGAGTCCCTTTATTTATTTCGTAGGGCTCAATTTGATATCAAGTATCGAGAATGTTATTCCTTGAGTGACGTTACTTGCAGCCTTCGTGTAAATTGAGTTGTTAAACTGGCAAGCTTATTCTGAAATATAATTAGCTTGAATTTGTAATTATGGTTTCTTCTTCCTAGATTGACATGACTTAAAAAGAAATGACAGCATTTGGTTTAAAATGCTGAGCGTGCAACGTAAACTAGTTATTTAAAGGTGACGCTATTTCATATCAACATTAACTTTAAGTATTTTTTTAGTTATTGCTCTTTTTGTCTCAGTATTTTATATTTTTTTGCATAAACCTTATACTACACTTAAGTTGAAAAAATATATATATTTTAACTTTTATGTGTCATTAAAATTAATAAAAATATAAATTTTTTATATTTATGTTTGAAAATTATTAACTAAAATATATGCAATAGAATATTTATTAATTTTCTTAGAAAATAGCCTTCACTTGATTATCTAATTTAGATTCTTCATTTCGTTTATTACTTTTTCGAAGTATTGATCCAAAACTAACCGTTGGCGTTGCGTATAGGCATAATTGGAACAATAAATAACATTTCTTGAGTTGCAACGTGCAACACACTTGATATTTTATGCACTAAATTTGCACATTTGGCAACGTTGATGTCGCGTATTATTGATAAAAATCCATATTTTTGTACAATGGACGAGCGATAGTAAATGCAATTTTATTTATCATTTAAAGTTCCTAAATCTAAGTTGAAAGATGGTCAACTTTGTTTAATTTAAATCGAATGTGATAATATTCATAATTTTAACTCTTACTTTAAATGTAAAATTTCCCAAATGTTAAATGAAAACGCGTTAAACATCAATGAACGAACTTCCTAGCTTCATAGTTTTAAAATGCACGAATTCCACTTCATAGGTTTGTGTTTATTGAAAAATGATACGATGTGGAATCTTTTGAACTTCATGAAAAGATGATGCCATTCATGAATATTTCCAAATTCTAGGGGTTCTGGAACCTCTGGATGTAAGAACTAAATAAAACGGGATTAATCATTGTGCATGGAGAAATTCCAACTTCCAACTGGGTTCCAGACTAGCGCTTGAATAATTATTATTATCAAGAATAAATTCCAAAATATACGACAAAAATAACTGCATATCAATATTTAAATTGATTAATAAATTAGTGGCATGTATCAAATTGTGAAATTCAAATTAGGCTTACATAATACATAAATATCGGTGTGATGTTGGGACAAGGTTAAATTTCGCACATATTTAGTCAGAAAACATTATTACCGTGGATAGCGTTACAATTGCATTAAATTTGTTGTCTCATCAAGGATGTTGTATTGTTGCATATTATATAGAAACAAGCTGGTGAGGTGAAATAATGCATTAGTAGCGAACGATACAGTGCAATTAGTATGCAACATCATGCATGAGAAATATCGTGTATAGTCAGTATGTTCTAATATACATTGTGTCCGTAAAGTAATAAATTAAATTTTTTTAATGTAATGGGGTGAACATTTTCCAAAAATGGATGGTTCAGAAGAAGAGACGCAGTAGAGATGCCAGCACACTCACCTGATCGAAGAGCTATTCAATAAATACCTCCTGATATGCTCCAATAAATGTGAGAGCAGAATTTCTGAATGGATTGGATTCCTGCCAAGCTGTCCGCCGTGCACATTTCATTACTTAATAAAATAATGCGTAGTTTGTGTTCATTAATTTTCTTAATTAGGTAAAAATATATTTCATACTTTAAACTAAAATTAGCCTTTGGCATATGCATTATGCGTTATACAAAAACATAAAAAATAAACTCCAATTTCGAACGAACCCTGTATCAGTCATTTCAACTTATAAAATGCAATAGAACACTAAGAGCGACTACTTTGAACGCGGATTAGTTACTGCACAATTATTCAGCGCTTTGAATATCGTACATCTATTAATGTCACAATGGCATTGACACATTCAAAACACTGATTAATTTAACAAGCCATTAATGTGACTAATCGGAGTTCAATGTAGTGGCCCTAACCCAAACAAATTGTAGTAATCAGAGTATTGTTTAATTTTTTTATTTAAAAAACGTGTGCCAAGATTTGAAAGTTTCCGCACGAGAAAAAATTAAATCGGGCCAAAAATATTTAAAATAAGTATTTTTAAAACAATAGAATTATGTAACACAAAAATACTGTTACCTGTTATTAATAATGTATGAGAAAATTAAGGTTATAAATGGAAACATTTTCCTTTCTTTACACAAGATAAAGAAATGGGTTTTCTGTCATCATTAATTATGTACGTGTGGACTTAACTAACATGTCCTTTCTCTATAAAATTAGAGCATTATACCATAACAGACAAAATCCATACATGCCATCATAATTAATTTATAGGTAAAGCTTTAAATATTAAATGCGACGCGAAATAGAATATGAAGTCTAGCATATTGTCGTGTAAATGTCAAGTCCTAATACTTTATAAGGTAGTCTGGATTTTATGCTAATTATGGGATATATATATATTTACGACCGCCCGAAGATAGAGAATATTTTATGCAGGTATGTATGACATCTGCAAACTATATATGGTATTTGAAGTATAAATTTGTATATGGAAGCTAGGCAAATATATTGCCCTCTATTTAATTATGACAATAATTTTTTATATGGCTGGTGATGCGATGTAGATTTTTGGTAAATATTTCGCAAACGCAAAACAATATTTATCAAATCTAAAAAAATATGCATTTTAATTTATATTCCATGATAACATATATAAGGCCCAATACATTTCCATTATTCTACTAACAAAGACATTGTCAAACATTATTATAAAGAAAATTAATTAATATTTATTGCGTCATTAATTATTGTAAAATATAACTTGCGATTTATACCGAGGTAACGCATAATTTTTAAACTAGTACTGTCTCTTTGGGAATTGATCCAATCTACCAAATTAGAGCCATCTCACAAAGTAACAATGTTAATCGTTATCCTGGTTCTTCTACAACTAACTTCGAACGGCAATGGAGCATCTAACCCTTTCTACAATTAAAAGCAAAATTGTATAAATGCATTAAGTATTTAATTTTTTTGCTATTTAACATGACAGTATTCATGTTTTTTTTTTTGCACGAGTACACCCCTGCACAACTTTTGTGAGGCCATCTATTGGAGCGAACTGAAATTATGTAACTTGCAGTATTAAGTTATCGATAACTATTAATTGCACAATGGCTTTGGGAAGTTAATTAGCTAGAGAGGAGAGGGTTTTCTAATTAGAAAGCATCACACTTCCAAAAGTAACATATCTTAGTATGCGTGATTACACACAGAGAGTGGCAAAACAGGCAAAAAGAGGCGCTTTATACATTGTAAAGAAACGAGAAAAGGCATGTAAAAGGTCACAGAGACCGCTGTCTTTCGAAAGTTGAACAACAGTGTATCCACCATCTTTCCTTTGGGGCTAACCAGATAATTTATATGGCCCAGTGCCACTGGGAGTGCTTTTCCGAGATTCAGTCCACCATCATTTCGATGGGGACAGAGAGAGTTTCTATGACCAAGTGCCCTGGAGACCGCTTACGAGCGAGCCTTAAGCGTGGATACCTTCCCGAGACTTTCATTTAAAGAGATTGAGACCGCCATCATTTCGATGGGGACAGAGAAGACAGTTGACGGACCGACTATCACGGACCGCTTACTTTCGGGCCTTATGCGTGAACGGATCTGAATAACTGTTAAACAAACAAAATAGAGCTAAGCATAGATTAAAGACAGGGGCGAAAGTCTATTTATTCTAACATATTATTATCTTAGAATTATGAAATTCCTTTCTCAGTGTATATATATGCTCCCTTCCAACTTTATAGACTTCTTTCAGTGTATGAGGTGCCCCCTAGAGGAAGAAACTCCGGCCACCCGATTTTAATTCTTATGCCGCAATGCGTAAAGATTTTTTTTATAACTATCGATATCCCTTAATCCCGAGCTTAATCGGGAGCTTAATAATTTTTAACAAGTAAAATTCTAATTTTATTTGCATTATTTAATTTATTTTCGCACGACGCGACGTAAATAAAGGTACTACTTAAGTTCCTCTGTTCTGGAGACTTTTGGTGCTCAATTAAAAAAACCGCACATTGTTCCCAAAAATGGTGTTGTCCTAATACAGAATTCTGTATATTTATAACAAAATTTATTATATCAATAATCTATATAATAATAGTAATAACATTTATGCAAATATATTAAAGCATTTCAATGCTTTTCAAATCAGTAAAACTTATTTAATTATGCACTTAACGAGCAGCAAATTAGAATAAAGATTTTTTAAAAGTTTTTAATAATAAAATTGGGCTAATCATACACAAATTGGAGTTTTTTTTTGTTGATAAATATAATGTACCTATGCATGAGCTCTCTTAACCCCACAAAAAATTACGTCGATCTTTATTCGTTTGGCCTTGAAATTATTATTTTTTTGGTAATTAGCACTTGTGTAACAAATTACATAAAATATTCAACAAAAACGGACTATTCATTACATTTTATTAGCTATAAACAGACATGCTAACTGATCGGGAGTGTGGTGCATCAGATGAAGGCCAAATTTATTAAGAAATAACAATAATTATTATTATAGATAAAATGTATAATAATATAAGAAATATTGAACACAAAATATGCGTGTTTGGGTAGTGTATGAAACGCGATTGTTTCGAAAATAAAACAATAAATTATAGAAAAAATCATTTAAAGTTTAATGATTAGGAAAAAATATAAATATATAAGCATAAAGGAAATATTTATTTTCATATTTATCTGCATGTCAATTGCAAATATGACATAGAATTATGAATTTTAAATTCAATATAGCTTGAAAATGGTTTGGCCGATTTCGAGCAGCATTTCAAATCCTGAAAGCTTATTATCTGTATATTTTCGATGACTCAATGGCTTTTCTTCTAGATGGCCATTTTTCCATTATGCAGGGTCGAAAAAAACATTAACTCAAAATTGCGCAAATTACGGAAAATTTTCATTTTAAAGTGATGCCAATGGGCTTTTTCCAAAATTTGTTAATTAACACTTTGAGTCAATATCTCTCTGGATTAGTGCATCTTGAGTGCCCCTTTGCATCACCATTTTTAAAATGCGTAACTGAAATCTTGTCCTAAATCCCTGACGATGCATTAAATAAATCGAAACCCTAAAATTATATAATCCAAGTGGTTAAATCTTGACGGTGACGTCAAGGCAGATATTTTATGGTAGTACAAAAATCAAGGTAGTGGGGTCAAGAATTATTTCCCGAATGTTTCAAAATTATATTGCCCGAATCCTGGCAGATGACGTCAGTGTCAGATCCTTAAAGATGGTCATCACTCATCAGTAACTGAAATCTGGTCTTAACATGGAGGTCCTACATTAATCAAAAATTTTAAATGATATAGCCCAAGAAGCCGAGAGCAAGGTTCGAGGTGCCACGCCCCAAAAAATATATATTTTTCGCTTCTGAGCATCGCACCTTGCGTTGTTTAGGCTACAGCCAGGGGTAGTCTATCCTTACTCCTGTAGTATATTTTAGGCTGAGTATGAAAGACCAATTAATTTATGAAACCTTTTTGATTTGTAGAATGGTTTGTAGTAAACTATATCTTGTATTGTTTCTCATTATGCGTCTCGGATATTTTAGTTGCCTCTTTTTAATAGTTGTTATCAATGTCTGTTCATTGTGGTAAGAGCTTTATCATTCGTGACCTGGTCTAACCACGAGATTCTTAGTATACGCGGATAGAACTAAATCTCCAACGCTTGAATCCTATTCGAAGCAGCTGTCGCTACTGTTTATCGTTCTGTCCCGTATATGAGACGATTTTTTGTGTTGCGATTTAGGTTCTTAGTCCTATTTTTTGCATTTTTATGAACGCGAAAGTTAATTAAGAGCACCAATCCTTCTATTGCAGTCCATATATTATTACGCCAACTTTATCAGCTAATTAGGGTATAACAATTTGAAATGGTGGCTTAGAACCACTTTTTCCTTAATTTATAGCGATCTGAAGTTCAGAGTTATGCCGCAATGCGATTGAGAACTGAAAGTCCTTTGACAGTTTGTATTTTATAATAAAGCCGATTTTTATTTGGAATACAGAAACGTGCCTACTGGCTTTCATGATCCGGTGACCCAAGGGAATAGCAGAAAAGCATATACGTCGCATATTGTGGAGCAAAAATTGCTATAAACTAAACGAATTATTTTACAATATTTTTTTTCCACACTTTACTCCTTGGATTGGTTTTTGTTGCGATTTTGCGATTTTGTAATTGGCCCTTCAATAATATTATTTGAATTATGCTCGTCATTGAACTATATTAGTGTATATAATTTAATACAAAAAAAAATCGACATTATATTGTATAACTCCTATAGTTTCGATACATGTTATTTTGCTAATAAATTACAGATGGTGATGCTAAAATAGATAACTTGATTACTTAATACTTAATAGTATGCGCGTTTCGTTACGTTCGTTTATGTAAATATGTTCTATATTGTTGTGGAGGATTCATTCTTACCCTGGAATTGATTGCCTTTGGCTCCACAAATGATTGAATTTTGTTTGAATTGTTATAGAGCCACTTCGGCCCCGGCTCAAGGATGTAAACTGCACAAGTGCAAGTTTAGTGACCCTAATGAAATGTGTACCTAGTTTCATCGATTCGGTATCTATTCGGATACCGTTTTCAAGAAAAGCAAAAAACTAAAAATGAAAATGGTTAGCAAATACAATAAAACAGTAAAAAGCTCTTGCAGATTGTCAGCCTGACAATCTGCAAGAGCTTTTTACTGTTTTATTGTATTTGCTAACCATTTTCATTTTTAGTTTTTTGCTTTTCTTGAAAACGGTATCCGAATAGATACCGAATCGACGAAACTAGGTACACATTTCATTAGGGTCACTAAACTTGCACTTGTGCAGTTTACATCCTTGAGCCGGGGCCGAAGTGGCTCTATAACAATTCAAACAAAATTCAATCATTTGTGGAGCCAAAGGCAATCAATTCCAGGGTACGTTCGTTTATGTTTGGCACATGACCAAAAATACCATATATCAACCAAGACAAGTTCAAGATCGCTTTCATTTCAGTTTATTACACGTGTTTTTTTATTTACGACAATATTATCTTACTGTTTTCTTCCATTGCGCATATAATGCTAATCTCGAATCGGATGAGCTGGCACAGTTACATAAAATTCAAATTTTATGTTGAAAACAGAGCATAATATATCGTGGCACCAGAATATATTTCGTTCAATTAGTTTATTTCTTTCAGGCACTGTCGTTCTCCGAGAAAACACACATATTTTACTGGATTATATTTAGATTGTGAGGGTTAGTAACCTCAAGAAACGTATGAATAGTCTCCATTAAGTAGATTTAGAAAATGGACCTTGCACCGCTCAGTTCAAAGACCTAGTTTAAAAAAATAGGCTATTCTTATGAAGCCGTCAAAAAACAGTGACGAAATAGAACAACTTCTCCATCAAAACAGAAACGAGTAGCAAAAAAAAAATAATGTCAACAGCTAACTTAATGTTTTCTCAATTGCACAATATTCTCTATCCATGAAGATGATAAATGTGAAGTACTCGATTTAAGGAACACGTGTGTCATCCTGCATTTTAAAATATAGAGCCACTTTTGCTGCATGTATTTAAGTCCGGCGAGTGGATATAAGTTTGTGTTTTCAACCAACTGGTTTTTCTAAATGATAAGTTTCTATTCACTCTTTAAATAAACGAGAATAAATTGGTAGAAATGGAAATATTGCTGCAAATTCAAATGTGATAGAGCCTACTGCTGCTGTTGGACGCTTAAGAGGAGAAAGATAAATAACACCATATATTACAATAGAACATATCGTCTCTACCCAGCTATGAGCCAAGCTTCAACAAGCTTCCAAAAGAAGATTGCCCTTGCAAAGGGGAAACTAAATCTGGCTCAATATCTATCCTCACCTCATCACCATATAAAACGGAAGTCGAGGAAAGTTTGGACAAAGTGATGATACCAAAGGAAATTGACACAACAGAAAATAGTTCAGAATAAATATCGGTGTAGCTCTGGCGTTATATAATTTCTTGTTTCTTCCATATCGAGTTTAATAACGATAATTAAAAGTAGAGATATGCTAAGACGAATGCAAACAACACGCGACAAATTTGAACATCAGTATTTTCTAGGATCCGGACTATTGCTTTTATAATTAACGACCAAAAAAAGGTTCTATATCACGAATATCATTAGGTGATGTGAGAAGAGAAACGAAACAGGCCCCGGAGAAGATAATAGATTCCATCGCTTCTAAAAGCCACATACTTCATAAATCTTCTTTGTATTGATTCGAATGTGGTAATGTGGCAATCATAATATATTGGGTCCCAAATGACTGCACCATAGTCTAATTTAGACCGGACAAAAGTGTGATATAATAGTTATAGTAGATATGTCTCTGAAATATTTACTGTTTCTTATTACGAAACCAAGAGTCTTAGAGGATTCCGAGACCAATTGATTAATATAGGGTATCAAAGTAAGCCTTAGATCAAATAAGATGCCCAGGTCTTTAATGTTTTCAGGTCTGCTCAGCGCAGCAGCATTCAATGTATAAGCATATCTAACAGGATTATTTTTACGAGAAAAAGTGATAACGTTGCATTTAGATATATTAAGGGTTAACCTGTTAACCATGCACCAATTGTGGACCAAGACTAAGTTTTTATCCTGCAAATATTCACAGTTCGAAGGTTTGTCTATTCTATTGAACAACTTCAGATCGTCAGCACACACAAGCTTATCGCGCTTAATAACATTAATTAGATCATTAATAAAACACAGAAATAACAGGGGTCCTAAGTTAGAACTCTGTGGTACACCAGAACTAACGACAAATGATGGCGATCTGAAGTGCTCATGCTCATACTCAACATACTGGGAGCGACCAATCAAGTAAGATTCAAACAATTCCAGCAGTCTCTGTTGTACACCAAGGCTCTCAAGTTTAAAAAGTAAAATATAGTGATCAATTTGGTCAAATGCCTTCTGAAAATCCGTATATATAACGTCAAGCTGACGATGAGCGTCTAATGTCTTGCAGGCGATGTGTGATAGTGTAGCCAAATTTGTCATGCAGGAGCGAGAATCAAGAAACACATGTTGATCATGTGAAAGGAGACCTCTAATTTTAAGGCATACGCTGTTGTGGATGATTCTCTCCAGAATTTTTGAAAAATTACCAAGAATTGAAATCGGTCTGTACTTTATTAACCAAGTACAGTCGCTCTTTTTTAATACTGGAATAATTTTTGCGGTCTTCTAAATATCTGGAAACTGACCTTTATTAATTACAAGATTAAATATGTGGGTTAATGGAGTAACTAGGACACAGGCAGTGTCTTTTACAAGGAAGCTAGGAATGTTGTCAACGCCTCAGGTTAATTTATTTTTGAGTTTTTTGCTGGCTATCAGTACCTCATCAGTTGTTATAATATGCGGAATATCAGCGTTGCTGCAACTGAGCACAGTAGCTCTCAGATCATTGATTTGTGCCGAATCGATATACACACTGCGAAAATAGTCAGCAAAAGCGTTGACAATAGCCTGTGGACAGTCTTAAAAACTGAGTAGTTCCAGAGTAGTCAAGCTATTATAAACGAGCAAAACTGAAAAATACAGAAGAACACAGGTACAATAAGGTCATAAAAGGAGTGCGTCAAGAAGGAACGATGCCTTTCTAGGCTGGGAAAGAAAATTAGTGAAGCCATCTCCGCTTAATAGATGATAGGATTGGTGTGTTCAATAACTCAAAGATATTGAAGAATTATTACAATAACTAATCAAGCGTCGAGAAAAATAAGATCCGAGATCACCTCAATGAGACTAAGAGAATAATATTTGATTTAGCAAAAATGGAAAGACCTTTTCAGCTTATGCCTCTTGGGAAGCCTATACTAAATGGGCAAATAAGTACTGAAAATATTGTACGTAATTACAGCCAAATTATTCTTCCACAAACCCATGTGGTTTTCCAAATTGCCAATACTTCTCAGTAAGGTTTGATCCACTGATACATAAACGCACGTATTTGTCACTGGCTCAAAAAATTCCTTTCGGCCTATTAAATCCGCTGGCCTAAAATTACCAATAAAACTAAAAATATCAAACGATCGAAATAAATTATATAATTTTATTAACATTCGGTAAATTGCCTCTAATTGTATAAAATTGTGTATAGATTGATGTTTGTAACGTATACCTACTTTGTAATGCTTCTAAATACGTTTAGGTTTAAAACAGAATACTATGCTCTAGTATGACAAATGCTTTATTATTTTTGTATTTCGGTGCCAAATACCTCTGGTTCAATATAATTTAGATATTCTTGGAATCGTTGCTATTTGGGTTACGCTAAAAATCCCACGCAATGTGGGTGTTATCAGCCGACTCAGTTTATAAGCTCTTAAAAATATTTGAAAAGAGAAACAAGCAATGAAAAAAGTGGTCTGTGCTTAAGACCACACGAGGGAAGTAAAAACTTCAACAAGGCGAGATTAATATTATGAAATACAAGTATTTTTTGTGTTATATATTTTGAAATTACTTGTCATAACTTCGAGGTTTAAAGTAAAAGTTTACCCCGAAATCTCCCATAATATCGACAGAAACCGGTGCTTATCGCTTGAAAATGTCCAAATTCTTCTATCCTGGCCCATTTTTCCATCTTCAAATCATCTCAATTGAGAATTCAGGCAAATTAATCTACTACAAACCGTTTTCAATGAGATTTCAGGCAATTAAATTTATATTCTACTGATCTTAAGCTCAACGCCATCTCAAAAAATTGGAAGACGTATTCCTGCCAATTTCAATGCATCAAAAGCAACGCTATCTATTCATGCTTCAATTTAACCTCGATATTCTCATATTTTCCGAGGTTTATGAATCTAAGACTGATTTCTTGAAAACAGATATGCATTGGCTGGTAGGTACGTAAGCTTAAAGAAATGTTTTCAAACTGAAAATCAAAAAAAAAATAACATATGGGCAATTTCAAATGGATCGATGCCATTTTTTTGGTACGTTTTGCCCATAATGTAAGAAAGTTCGGTTACTCCAGATTATTCGGTGAATTTAAAATAAATATATATGACATTAAAAAAATATATACTTTTCTGTTGGGGCCATTGTACCAAAACTGGTCAGACTGCCAATTACTTAACTTTTTGGGTTGTTTTATAGACAATTAATTTTCAGACATCCTTTAAATATAAATATCTAAAAATGAGAATGAATATCAAGAGAATAACTGTAAATTAAAAATTCAATCTGAAAACAATGAGCGGTAAGAGATGCGAATGTGTAACATTGAATAGGTGGACTGAATCCATAGAATAATGATTTAAAGGCGAAGATGAAGATAAATATTGAAGAAAAACTAGAAAAGACGCAACATCGAAATTATTCACACGGATGTGAATACTTAGGGGAAACAAAAATGGAAAAGCATGTGAACCTATTCAGATGCCTATCGAACTACTGAAGATGTTGGACAAAGAACTGATACTCGATTAGGATTTAGAAAGCGATTAAGAACTAATCTACTTAATATTTTTGAAACCAGACGACCTGGATGAAGAATACGCTCGCTTCCTGTTCCAACTTCTACAGTGAATCTGCAATTAAGCATAATGGTCAATAGTGAAACCGCACCTAATGCAAGATATGCGGTAAAGAAAGATCTACTGTATTTAATAGAAAAGATGAATCGAATATAAGAGCGGTTATAAAATGAATCTGATAATAACATAATCGAAGTTAGTCTAATCATCGACATGATGATATATAGAAACGGCAAGGACAACTTTCAGCAAAATGAGAAAATCTATATAAACGCTCTCTACAAGGAGAAAACCGAGGAGAAAACCAAGACCAAATAAAGATTGTAAAACAATTGGATATATTATTTATAAAAGGTGAGAAGTATTTACTACTGAGGGATATGATGCAAAGTGCAAGGCAAGGTTAACACGCGGGGTTGGAATATCGTGGTGGCGAAACCTCCGTGACTAGTCTGGGTTAGTTTCGAAGAGTAGCAAATAAAGTTGCAACAGTATTGATGATGATCTTTAATTTTCGGTGGGAGTAGAGGGATGCGATTATCAGTACTCACAGGCTATTCCAAATAGGCAAATTCAAGCCTGGATATTTGACTGGTCACCTGCGCATCTTTGAAGAAATAAAACTGGAAAATGCCACCAAACCAAGTGACCAAATGACGGTCCATATTGAACCTAGATGTCCCATTCGCAGGGGTTGTTGATGACCGCCAATCTTGGGAGAGTAAAAAACTACCTCAGGTCAATAACGCATCGCTGGCGCTGTGGTACATAGATGGTTCAAAATTAGCGAAAGGAGCAGGATTGGGAATATCAGGTCCAAACTGTAAGCTTTCCAAACGGCTAAGAAAATATATAAGCATCTTCCAAGCGGAAGTGCTTGAGATAAATATATGTGCACAATGACTTCACAGAAAGCACATCTACATATTTTCAGACAGCCAGGCGGCTCAAAGCTAGTCTAGGAATGTAAGCAAACCCTAACACAATTAGCAACACGCAACCAGATAACTTTAATGTGGGTTCCTAGCCATAGAGGCTTAGAGGGCAACGAAAAAGCAGACTGCCTTGCGACAGAAGGAGCTGGATCACCATATTATGGTCCATGACCCCTGTGGCCTTATGAAGAGCCACATCACCGAAGAACTAAACAAATGGGAAAAGACCAACTGTCGTCCTACTGTAGAAACATTCCAGGACTAAGACAGGCGAAAAGGTTCATCACCATCTCTGCGAAAAGAGCAGAACAGCTCTTAGACATGAAGAGAGCAGATATTAGAACTGTCCCCGGACTGCTCACTGGACACTGCCCGGTAAAATACTAGCAAACTACAAATCTACAATCGGTAGGAGTAGAAGGAGATGAGAAAGCAATGGTTAGCTACGAGGATCTAAGTGCTTTGTATATTTTAATTTTCTGAATCTAACGCAGAGGCTGAAAACATTAATGGAGACCCTACTGAATATAACAATTATTGATCTGTCAATTGACCAGACCAAAGCAAAAATTGAAATGGTGAAGAGCAAATTGGCAGATATGTCAACTGGACGTCAAATTTTAAAGACAGAAATGATCATTATTAAACCAAGCGCAAATTGGAATAAACAATTCATACAGTTGCTGGGTAATAAAACGTTGAAGTGTAACTCGGTAACAGCACACCTAACATTCTCCCATAATTGCAGTATATAAGTGTGTAAAGGAAGGTGATATTTTTTGCAATATTTTATTAAAATACATAATTAGTTGATATTATTTACCCATTTAAAAGCACGCACAGTCATCAAGTGAATGTTTCTGCAGGTCCAGTTAATGAAAATAATACGTCTATGCAATTTATTATTTCACATAATTAAATTTCGGTCAACTGACCATCGTCCAATTATTAACTATTGGGTAAACTGATTGTGGGTTAGTTGGCATAATCAATCGACTTTTGGACTATTGGCGTATTCGGTAAGCTCACTCTGCATCGGCCAATTGACTGTCGATCTGTTGATATACGATATACCTATTCAGTCAATTGACTTTAGGGCACTTGATGTGATCTCGAATACAATATATTATTTTTTTAATTCAGAAAACTACTAAGTGAACTTTAAACAATATGACAAACAAAACAATGAACAAAATCAGAACAATTTCAGACCGAGGCGCAAACTCGAAGCAGTAATTGCGAAAGGTCAATTAAAATCGGTGCCATCAATAAAAACGCAGGGTATTATTATAAGAGCTGTCAATGATGAGCATTAGCCATGTTGCAAATATTTCCATCCCATCAATCACTTATGGAATAATTAAAGCACTTCTGGGGGTTATGTGAGCCATTCTTCGAGAATATATCAATAAATATTCAAGTAGAAAACAGAATACAATAAAGCACCGTATCATGATTCAGTAAAATAAAAACAATGATTTTTGTAATAGAAATACCATGTTCAAGAATGTAGCAAAGAGATTGAGAATTTCTGCTTGTGACTTAAGTGACGTTGGTAATGAATGGAACCATCTGAAAATCGAAACGGTTAAGCAAATAGCGATTCCCAAATAAATTAATGACGATATCGAATCTCTTTGAAGGTGTTCCACAAAAATAATAGCCTTCAATCTTCTTATCCATTCTTAGTGTTTGGAAGAAATAAGAACAGATTAAGGAAAATTTTAATTTATGTAAAAATAAACTGAAATGATGTATTTTGAAGTCAAGCTTGAGGTAATACAGAAACAAACAAGACTCAAGCTGCAAAATTATCATCTAAAATTCATGACCAATTTTAAAATCATAATGCCCAAACGAACATGAAAGGATTGGTACCAACCACAGTGAAAATTGCTATGCTGTCTGCATTTCTTGGGTACTCACCGCTTCCGCTGCATCAATTGATTATAAAAACATTGATAATTCAGATACTAAAATTTAAATTAAATCAACACATACTTATTGCGCGAAAACCAAAATAATTTTCTAAGAGAATGACCTGCCATCATAATAAAGATTAATTATTATAAGTTACTGCAGCCTTCACCAAGTTACGCAATCAGTGATACCGAGATTCATGACAGCACGACCTTATCACTCGAGTAAACAACCGACTTGATTTATCAACCAAGATGAGTTGAAATATTCATAAAAATTTAAAGATAATGCATTGACGACGATAATTTTGGAGTTGATTATAAAAAATTATGTAAGTTACAACCTATTGGGATCATGTTCCAAACCGATGTAGAGTACTGGTGACTTTTCGAGCCAAATGAATAGATTTTGGTAGATTTCTATGCCCTTCTGCCAAGGAGGTGCAAATATTTTCTTCTTTAATGGAGCTGCAAGCTCTACAATTATATGCAGATCTTACATTATTTAATTAATTTATTGATTGACTTATTTTTATCAATTTGCCAGTGAAATGGTCGATTTGTTTTCAAAAACGCAATTTGTTTTGACGAAAATAATTCGTATCTTGGTAATTTAAATTATAAGGAATTTATACCATTGAGATACGAACTACTCTCATCAAAACATGTTGATTGAAATGATTGTCTTCCAGGACAGAAGTTAATTGAATTGAGCCAAGCTTTGGATAAAAGTGCATTTTTTCATATATATGTATTACACCTTATACATCCAGTTAATTGGTTTTTCCATTTTGCGACTAGCAGATAAAAATTTAAACAAAATGGGAGATCACTTATGGCTTCACTAAATTGACCAATCTAGAGTTACTTTAATTTCAGCCTAAGAAAGAAAGCGAAAGCAAAATAGTGAATTTAATTTAGGTTTCTTAGAATTATTTAGTTAAAATATGATTACATCCACTATTGGAAATGGAAAATCGCTGTCCGTGCATTTACTTGAGTTTTTTAAATTGATTTTCAATTCCAATACGACATCGCATTTGGGAAATTAAACATTCGCGACACTGCCTCAAGACGAGTAGGATTTCTAATATTTGATTATGTGTTGAATCGAAGAAAGATCGCATGCCGATTGTGCTATTTTTCATGGAAATAAATTAAACTTTACTTCACCATTTAAAATTATTCTTGACGATTCCCTTGGAAGATTCGGACGCATGGATTTTTTTGGCACGAGAGTGACGATTTCGACATGATGAATATGTTTAAAATAATAAATTATATTGACTATCATAAAAATACTATTGTCCATACTTTAAAATTCATAGAATTATAATCTGGATTGGAACAAGTTCCGTGACACACCCCCCTTCATAGAATCACAGACATCTAATAATAATTCTAGATGGTATTTCCTGCAGATAATATAATTGTATTAAATACCCATGAACAAAACATTTTCCTTGAAAATCGGATGGCAACAATAATTAACGTCTATTTTTAGATACTATTAAGCTTTTTTTATGTACAAAATTTTGTTTATTTTATATGGATAGCACATTAAGATAAGATAATATGTTAAGAAATTTTATAATACTTGCAGCAAATCTGCAGTTTTTTAAGTGAAACCTTGACTATCGCAACAGGGCTATATCTATAAAAACAATCAAGTGTTTAAGGTCATGGAAAATTTTCTGAACTTCATTCCATCTAGGTACATAACAACATTAAGAGGGTTATTGGTTTTATTTGCTCCCAGGCGATATCATTTTTATTATTAAAATTAGGTAGCATGCGTGAATCTGATGTACAAGCCCTGGGTGTAGCCTGTGATATCTCGTGTAGTTCGTGTAATCTATGTGTAGTTTTCGTGATCCTGTTCTGTGATAATAGTTATTTTATAATAATAAAGATACTACATATCCAGTTTAAACCGCAACTAAGAAGATGTTATGAACTTGTTAAATATCACATTATATTGTAGAATGTAACTAACCCGCACACTTATCTACTTAATATGTTGATTTAGTTAGAAATATGTTGATCATTTCTCGGCGCAACTATTATAACGTTAAAATGATACTTTTTACAAGGTCTTATACTCCGTATAGCTCGTGAAAGATAGCTGGAGCTATGGCCTTATAATTATTAATAGATTATTTTTAATTACATGAAACGTAATAGCTACTCTTCATACGCGAAAAAGTATCCTCCGCGTAGTCGACTTTCGCATATAGCGGATAGTCATTACGTTTCCTTTTCTTATCATTAAAAATAATTTTAATATTAATAGAGAGATTTTAGGCCTCTTAATTTTTGACAGCCGTTAAACGTTAATATAATACTGATCATGCGCAGTTATTGAGAATAAGGGGTAATGAATTTATCACTTGGGGGTTTTTAGATTACACTCACTAATCTATGGACTGGTGAGCGTGACGTTCGTAAATAAAGTCAACTAACCTCACTTTTAAGTTTTATTTCTTGGGTTGTGAAGTGGGATATTTTATAAGCAATTGTTTCATAACTGTTATTAGGGTCAAAGTTTGGTAATACGCTCTAAACGATCTTTTAGTGTCTTTATAGTAAATTGCTGAAGAATCAGCTGGGAAATGTCAAAGATCGAAAAAATCGGTGTTGCCAAGTTAAACAGTAAAAACAAATTTTCTGCACATTAGAAAGCCAAAATAGACTGAAGTTTGAAAATATATTCTGAAGAAACAAAAAAGTATACCTATTAAATTATTAATTTGATAATTTATCGATAATTTCTATCATTTTTAAAACATATAAATTTCTAAAATTTGGCAATGTTACTAAAATTCCTCGAATTAGTGTTACGTTTGTTTCAACTCAAATAAGGGGACGTCGGTTATTATAAGGTAAATGGCTATGTTTTGGAGATACTGCGCATGATCAGTATAGCGGATAATGCTTAAAATATCTAATAGTCATAGGTCCGGGAAGAAGACGTTTCCGGGACCCTGGTCACTGGGCTTCACAGTTGCGCGCGCATTACTTTGTTGATACACCATTCTATATGGTCCAGCGAATTGCTTTAAAGTGGTCTCGTAGCTAATGGTTGGATGCTGTGTTTGTGATACAGCGGCCCGGGTTCGACTCCAGTCGATGTTTTTTATCTTTTTCAAAGTTGTTTTTTCTTTTTTTAAATTTAGTTTTGTTTGGTTGCGCCCCGGAGCGAGCGAAGCGAGCGCAGGGCAATGCGTGAAGTGAAATGTAAAACAACTCTGAAGCCCTGTGACTTGGTCCGGGCAACGTCTTGTAGCCCAGGACCTGAAGCTTGTCAGAATAAGTTAATCCAACACAGTTGCCGGTTAGAATTTTTGTCGTTGTAAAACAAAACATAGTTTTGAACTGATAATGAGGAAACACTATTTTCGTATGAACCAGTATATGACTAACCGATTTGTAGATACTAACTTTAGAGGTGTGTGCGCGCTACTAACCCAAAAATAAAAAAAAATAAAATGTTTTCTTCTTCCAATTGTTCTTCCCAGATATTGGGTTGGTTGTGTAAAATCTAGGCCTATAAAATTTGGGTTTATCCAAATTATTAAATAAATTGCTATGTGCAATGTCCGTTAAGTGACATCTGGAGTCAGTACTCGGTGAATCCAGTACCGAGGATAGAAAAATCTGAGACCACAACTCGATAGAAAATTTCTTGGGACTAAAAGCCCAAACATTGGGAAAATGGACTAGTCAGGAAAAATGTGGACAATCGATCTTTAAGTAAAAAAAAAACTTTATATTTTCTTAGAAAAGTCGATTATTTGACAAGAATCTACGTTAAAAGCTGTATTAGAAGGTACTTTGGAAATAATTATGCCTTTTATGGGCGTAGCCAGGATTGGCTCCAGGGAGGGGCAGGATAGGGTTACCAGGTGAAAACAAAAAGGTCGTGGGGCCTCTTGTGACCAATTTGTGGGGCCCACCTGAAAAATTTATGACGGTAATGGACAAAGAGCGAAGACGGATCGGACAACTGACCTTGCTGAAAATCGCTCCTCTGTAATTCCCCGAAAAACGAAATTTCAGTCAGCGACACCTGCGCCACTAAGAATCTCACTTAAGGCCAACCATCACGTATGAAAAGCATGGAATCATGACTCGGAGGTCGTGACATTCGTGTCGTATCGACTTGAAACTTGAAATACGGTTTAGCAGGCGCTGCCGTCCCGCGGTAGTTCAATATAAATATATTTTTTAATTTTAGGTTTTTTAATTTATCTATTTTTTTTTTGATTTCGCCTTTGAGCCAAGGTGGGGCAAGTGCCCCACCGTGGCTACGCCTATGATGCCTTTTATACCTAGTTCAATTTAAACTTTACGCCAGTTTTGACACAACACGTCGTCACTTAATATTTTATTACTGCAAAACGGAATAATTTGGAGCAACCAAACTTCTGTATATTAAACAAGAAGGATACGAGCAGAACATATAAAAAAATCGCATCGATCCGATTGTATTGGTATTTTTTTTTATTTTTGTATTTTTACAACTAATAATACAACATTTGCCAGCTCTCAACAATGATATTACATATAAAAGACGTAATAATTAAATAATTCAAGTCTTTGCCACTGGCGCGCATGATCGTTCACTGCCTCCTCAGTCCCCACCCAGCAGTTGCACGTAGTGATTACGTACTCTAGAGAAGATTAAATATGATGGCCATTCTGGTGGTCCTGGGTTAGTTTAGGTTAGTTTGGGTTCCCCATGAGGTTCCAAGCCTCTTGATAATTAAAAATAATATAATTAACTCGATAATTAATATGGTTTGTGCCAGCAAAATGTAGCGCACGCAGCCGAAAGATGTCATGTTCCCACATATCAAACTTAATAGACAATACAACATAAAAATGGTGTAGTCCACGTGGTTGAAAATTAAATACAAATTAATGTCATAGGTAAAAGATGACATGGAGTGTCCCACATGTTTGAAAAATGACAGATACCATAATATGAGAAACTTGACAACTGACAACTTAAAATTGGAGTATCCCAAATTGATAGATGACAGGTGTTGATTGTCAAACTTGACAGGTGGCAGGTGCGACGCCCTAAAAATGATGTTGAATCTGTGGATAAAAGTTTGGATTCTTTGTAGATTTTTTTAACATTAGAATTTTTGTTTGACATTTTTCCGCAATGTTGCATAACTTTTTTTGCATATAGAGTTGTTGTTTTTTATTTTAATTTTTCAGTTTTAAATTGTTGAATAAATAATGTGTTAAATTATAATTTTTTTCAATATTTTATATTGAATTAAAGTTTTATGGGAAATTAAAGAATTATCCTGTTTAATGCAAAATAATTTCTTTTAATTTTCTTCCGACAGCAGCAACACTTGTATAATTTTACATATATAATTTCGCCTAAAAATGCGTCATATTATTGTGATGGTTGTATACATTTTTGCGCCGTTACCAAATTATTTAAAAAGTTCCTCAGATATACGACAAAATATGGCAAGACTAATAAGATAATAAGAATTACGAACAAATATGACAAGACTAATAAGCAATAAAATATTGATTATTTTATAGAGTGTTTCCTACACAGATACCAACTTTATAAACTTTACTTTGACTTTTCAAATGGAACATCCTATATTTAATTGCACGCTCTGATAATGTTATTTGTGTTGTTTCTGCTCCAGAATCTTCAATATGATTTTTTCGAATGCTCAATTGATTGATATGGCGTATGCTCTGGGCGCTAGTGATAAAAATTCGTTATTAGCCGTAAGAATGTATCATCGAACTTATCCAGAGAGGGAATAGCCCGATAGAAGAGTATACCTACTTAAAAAGTTAATGGAGAGTTTTGAAAGGACAGGAAGTGTGAACTACAATAAGAATAACTGAAAGAAAAGCGGATTTCCAATGGTCAGCTAGTTCACCACACATTACAAAAATGGACTTAAGTATAGGGGGATTTGTGAAAGAACAGCTGTATAAAACATCTCCGACATCTAAGACGATATGAATGAAGTATTAGCACAAATTATAATTTGTGGTATTAGTGTCAAAATGTGTAGAAATTTAACAGAAGCATTTGAAGAAAGTATTGAATTGTGCATCGAAGTGAACGTAGATACTTTGTACATTTAATTGCGTACTGTATTAATAATTTGGCAAACCTTTCTACATTTCAATATATATTTTTTGCAATAGTTGAATAGTTCTTTAGAGTTGTTAATAATATTGTGTAAAATATTATATTTTTGTTTGTATCTATCGTTTATAGCTATCTAGAAACATTGCGACTGTAAAATATAACGCAATTTTCAATAAGTCGAAAAACCCTAAGCAGGTAAAAAGACCTACAAAATAGGGTGTGCCATTTGAAAAATAAAAGTAAATTAAGTTTAATGTTTCTAAAGTTGATTAAGTGAAGAGTAGTGGCTGTGTGCATGTATGAATCATACTAAATGTAACACAATGACAAGTAACACTGATGATGGCTTAGGCCGAAAGCGCTCTGTTATGCTTTTATAGGAAGTCCTTCCTGAATTAAATTTTGCATGGAATACAAAGTGTTTCATTTAGTATAAAGTTGATGTCTGTGTAGGAAACACCATATACAAAATAAGCTACATTTCATAGCTTATCAGTCTTTTTATGACCTTTGTTTTTCACGATGAGAGACGATTTTGTTTACATTTTTATTAATAATTGGTAGATAAGTACTAAATCTTTTATCATGTCATGTTTTATCTTAAATCTGAGGAACTCTTCAAATAATTTGGCAGAACCAATTAGGTACCCTACCATAAGAATGAGGTGTTCTACTTAAAAAAAATCATCGCTCCCTGTATATTCGAGGATATTTTTGGAATATAGGCCTCTTGATTTCCTACATGTTTATTAAATATTTTTTTGTATTGCAAATAACATCAGAGCTATTGGACTTTGCCACATTATTAGGCCATCCTGTATAACATATTCGACAAATTACATCCCACAAAGTAACAAAAACTTCATAAGACTCTATATAACAGCTCTCTGGTGAGCGTTTCTCTCGATTAACTAAACCGTGCTTTCAGTATGCGAAATACTTATAATCTCTGTGTAATCTGTGTATATTTTGCGTAATCTCTGTGAAATCTGGTGTACAAATATTGGCTTGCGGTTCACCACTCGGTTAATACAAGTACAATGCGATATAGGAATATTGGATAAAATTATAGCTATCACGCTTTACTTTGCTGCTGCACTTTCAATACTTCTTGTTAAAAAATATATATCTAATAAGAAACACAAAAATCATGACATAGGTGCTTTAAAAAAAGCACAATAACTTTAACAAAGCGGTAGGTTTAATTTAAATGAAATAATTAGACGTTAAATGCTACTTACGCTTTTCTCCTAATTACTCATTTACTTTTATAGCCAACCAAGCAAAAATGTACCTACCTACTGTTTAACTTATTAAGCGACGAAACACATAAAAAATTTTTCTTAGATTAATAAGTTTATGATGCTCCTTTTACCTCTTCATTATTCTTCTCAAGAAAAAAAATAACTCCTTCGAAAATTAATGACCGAAACCAGAATATACGTGAATTATGAATACTAGACTAGACTCTGAC
The DNA here is from genome assembly GCA_016904865.1 of Pissodes strobi. Classification (NCBI taxonomy): domain Eukaryota; kingdom Metazoa; phylum Arthropoda; class Insecta; order Coleoptera; family Curculionidae; genus Pissodes; species Pissodes strobi. Next base: position 369,105 of record MU182149.1, read on the forward strand.
GTGAACGCACGCATACAACTTTATCTGACCAACCTTGTCGGTGTTTACGTGAAGTTCAGTTAAAATTAATAGGTACTTTATTAATAATGACTAGTTTTTCGAGTTACAATAAACTGATAATAAAAAATATTCAATTAAATAAAATTTTTAATTTAAAATTATTGTAACCTGCATATTTCATGCCTTATTCTTAACATGTTTTTCGACAAGTCTAAAATATCACAAATATTTAAATAATAGTGATGTTCTAACTCAAACTAGGTAGCTGACTACAACAACTGCATTAATAATGTTTTTTTCTCGGTTTTTTTTTCTAAAAATTCATTAATAATCAACTTATTGACATGTATATAGAATTTCCATCTTATCCACCTAACTCGAAACTCACAAATTATATAGATAGCATTTTGCAAAAATGGTGGATAGGCCCTAGTGGGTTATAAAAACAGTTTGACGGATGCAATCAAGTTTTTAATTTGATTTATTATGCAGTGGCGCAACTATGTGACTTTTCGAGGGGGAGAGGTTTTTGTCTCAAGTCTGATTTTGCTTTGCGAAACCTGAATGAAAAATTGATGGTTGTCTTTATTGTAGTATTATATATCTACTACTACATCATTACTAAAACTTGATTTATAAAAAGCTCGTTGTTAGTAATAGCTCATTGAAGAACATAATGATTTGCCCCATATATATGAACCCGTCCTTTTGAACTTTTTCACAGCATATCCCCATTCTTATCAAGTTCTGACAATAGATAATACTCGAGATAATAAAAATTCCAACTAAATAATAAACGTTGCCCAATTTGCTTCAATTAAATACAGTATTCAAGTAAACCCACTATTGAATAGTACCCAAAAAACTTTATGTCTAATGGATTAACAAGATCTCGAATAAGATCGTAATACCCTCAATTATAAGAATAGAATAAATATTAAATAAATTCACTACATACGTCCCATGATAAAGATGGGTTTGAAAGGAAAGGATTGATAAAATAGTCACTATTTTTTGAATGCATTTTCCCGATTTTATAGGTTATTCAGAAATGAGCTGTATGGTAGGAAGCATATATTATTTTAAAGCTGTTTAGTGAAAAATGTGGTCAATATTAATATCCGCGATTTTGCATAAAGGAGTGCTTTGAATAATTTATTTTACTGACACCGATTTAAAAATGTTAACCTACTTAGTGCTGGTTTAATGCCGTCCAATAACCACATTATACAATAGATAGAGGTATTACACCGAACTTGTGACAGGAAGTTGATTCATAACTTTATTGGTCAATAGATGTGTCGAATAGGTACCTCAAAAATTGTTGCATTAAGGCCGCTAAAAACTAATAAACTAAGGTACTTACTTGTCAAGCCTGGTTCCTCGTCTGAAAACGTCAGGAATCCTTTACTCATATCCTCAGTCCTGGGTGCGAAGATCGTCTTAGTAGCAGTGTGAGGATGAGGACGAGCAATAACCTCTTGCTGATCTTTTGGTGGTTCGTACGAAGAAAACAACTTCGCCGTAACCGAAACAGGTCGAGGTCTTGGCGGTAAGATCTTAACAGGCGAGGGTGGGTTCGAATTATTATCAACTACCACTTTTTTATTTACGTTAGTTTCATCCAGTAGTTCTACCTGATTCTTTGGAGGCGACAACACTGCGGGGATGCTGGCTACAGGCTCGGGAGTTGCAGCCGTTTCGGATTTTACACAGGCCAATTGATGGGCCGCATATATTTCATCTTTGCATTCTACACCACTGAAATAATTGCGTTGATGTGCACTGACTTACTTTCGCAGCTCGCGCGACCCGTTAACGTATTCCGCGACGAACTTATTTGGCACTCTTGCTCCTTACGAAAATATTTTATTAATTACAACTGAAATAGTAGTTTAAAAATAGTTGCCTTTAGTTGAAAACTGAAGTGAAAATGGCACTATGAAGCTGAAACACAGAACAAAATCCGGTTAAAATCGTAATTTCGTTGGTAAAAGCCGGTCGGTTGGCGCTTATCGATATCGCAACGTATAGTAGAGTTTCTTACTGATGGGGGGACCGGCGAACCGGCTGGCGATGAATCTTTGCGTATTGTCGCGTGTTTTCTCCCACCAGTCACCACGCAATGCTAGAGAGCTAGTATTAACGCGCGAGCAACGTTGCCGCGTTGGGGAATCAAGATTTCCCCATAATCTTATTTCTTATTAGAATTCGAATGAATTTGAGTTCTGCCACAGAAAATAAAAAATACTACTTTAACTTTGATTGGAACGAAACTAAGCTACCTATAATAGTAAATATTAAATACATGAACAAATTGTGATAAAGATGCAAATCATCATTTAAAAACTGTTCGTCAGAAATATTGATAGATTTTCATGTGAGAAATTTTGGTAATCATTCAATTCGACAAACACCTCTAAATGTTATGGAGAGAGATTCTCTAGTTATGTCATAATTATGTACATTTTTCCCAGCATTTTCTGTGTATTTGCGTTGCGAATGAAAAATATTAAATTAAAGAAAACCAATTATAGAGAGACACGATGAAATAGCGCAAAAATAAAGTAAATAATAATGTGCTAAAAATAATAATTTAATACCTGCTCCGAACAAAGTTGTAACCAAGAATATTTCAGAGACTGCGATCCCTACTACAGTCGGCCCTTAAATTCTATATTAAGGGTCATTTTAGCTTGCAAAAATTACCCCTGCCAGAACAACGTTGTAACGCCCAAAACCAAACTAACCACAAGAGCTTTGTTAATTAGTTGCCGTTCCTGGAAAAGCGCTACCGCAGCCATGTTTCTGCTGAAACACTGTTTTTAATGGGAGATCAGACTATTGTTTCCTTGTTTTAGGTCCGTATTAGTTGCTGTAAAAATATGAATGCCAAAATATTACTTTGGCGAATAAACAAAAAGCATCTAAAGATATTTATAAATTAAACTATGACACTCAGACAAGAATGCTTGCGCAACAGTGTATGGATATTATTTATATTAAACGAAGGTATGTGGATGAAGATATTTCCAGAAGACGTTGTAGCGTAAAATATTATCTACCCGTTGAAAATCAAGGAATATCCAGGGTCAAGAAACATTATGTTATGTTTTGAAAATTACACCAAGGCGTCTACAAAGGCTACAAGAAAAAATAGAATTTAACGAGTCACTGGAAAGTAAAATGGGCATACATTGAAACATGCATACAATACAGCTATACCAAACACTGTTAAGGATTTAGTTGAAGCACATATCCAGAATTTCCTAAACAAGAAAGTCACTATGCAAGAGGTCGTACAGACGAATTGTGCCTTAATTTCGATTTATCATTGAAGCAGATGCATTTTATTTATGGACAAACATCCAAATGTCAAATGCAGCTAGAAGCTATACATTATATTCCGGTCTGATTTTAATTTAACATTCGGTACCCCCAGGTCTGATACTTGCCAGTGTTGTGACAAATTCTATGCTAAACTTGTTGACGCATCAGACGCATGATTATGAAAGTGAAATGCACCACATGTGGGCAGAAAACGCATATTCCGCACTGAGTGATCATTAAATTAGCAAAAGAAAATAAAAATACAATAGTATTATGTACTGATTTACAGCAGGTTGTTTTCTTTCTGACTTTGAAGCAACCCTCCTTCTTTTATCAAAGACAGTAGTCATGTGTTTTTGGCATGAAAGCGTAGCTAAAAGAGGATCCGCTGAACTAGCATTATGTCTAATAAAATATGCTTCGACGACTTTCAAACCTATAGAAAATATTGCAGCTCAGTATCAGTAACAGAAGGGGTGGCTCCTAGCGGGCCTTGCACTTAGGCCACCAATTGAGCACCCAGTCCGCATTAGAGAATCTCCAGGATGCCGGTTTTCCTTAAGAAAGCCCGCATCTCCTTCAGACTAACACGACGCACTGAATCTGGCTCGATAGGCTTCGCACCAAAGATTCCGAATCTTGCCCACGCAAAGGTGAAGCATTCCGTAAATGGGGGCACTCCTCCTCCTCTGCAATTCTCAGCAGTCAGGTGCCGTCTCAAGCCTAGTTCTCAGAGCTTCGAATGTCGCCCGCAACAGATCCCCACTCCTTGCCTTTTCGATGTCGAGCGACAACCATCACGACACGATGATGTCAACCATCTGTCATTACAACACAATATCCACAGAGAAAATGAAGCGACGTTGATTCAAACCAACCATACCGACAGCGAACTGGTGACACTGTGGAGGGGTTACTCATCTCCTATTGGCAAGACAGAGTGTAGCTGGCGGTATCTTGTTACTATTAAGAACTTCTCATCGGTTGAACAAAAATGTTTAATAATAATGGTAGGTTCTCGAGATTGTGTGGCGGTGTGGACTGGAATGGTGTCTTGAGTTATGATGATCCACTTGAAGGGTTGCACGGTACACTTTTTCAGATTTTTGATAAGGCATTTCCTCTGAGACTTCGTACACGTAAAAATTAAAAAAAAATGGTTTACACTGGGATTGAGGATCTCTGACGGCAACATGCGTGCTTTGCACTTTATCCGTAAATATGCTATTGATAGTGTATTTTTTGTATCATACTACAATAATTATCGTAGGGTATATAGAAGAACTATTAGGGCTGCTAAAGTTCTCTACTATGGTGAGAGACTTGATACTGCAAATAGCAGACCAAGGGAAGCATGGACGATCGTAAATGACCTGCGTGCGGGGTGCAGTCCTTTGCAGGCCTCCAATGACATCTCTGTGGACCGCTTGAATTCCTTTTACTGCTCAATTTCACCCTCACTTCCAAAAAATATAAATAATTACCTGGGAAAAGTTTCGGTTTTGACTCGTTTTATTTGACTCCGACTGACATTTTTGAACTAAAAGAGATATTTGGGAAAATAAAAAATAAAAATGCATCAGGTTGGGACGAGATTTCACTGCGAATTTTACTTGCTCTTCCGAATGAAGCTCTTGTGGCTATGGCAGCTTCTATAAATGACACGTTTTGTAAAGGAACATTTCCATCTTGCCTTAAGAGAGCTCAGGTTTTACCTTTTTTTAAGGGTGGGGATCATGGAGACCCTTCAAGTTACAGACCCATATCTCTACTCCAGACACTTTCGAAGATTGTGGAGAAGCTAGTGAAAAGAAGTTTTGCAGAGGCATTCCATTCTGAGGTCGGAGCAGTTTGGATTTCGGCACTCTAGGAGTACTAACGATGCCATTTTTTCCTTTTTGGATAATTGTATCTCCAGCTGAATGAGGGTGAAGCGGCTGCGGCAGTGTTCTGTGATTTGTCAAAAGCGTTCGATTGCGTGAGTCACAGAATGTTGTTGCAGAAGCTTGAAGTTTATGGTTTCAGGGGTGTTGCCTTGGACTGGTTCAGGTCCTACTTGTCGGATCGCTCTCAGACACCGGTGTTGGGAGGTCGGGTGTCGACGCCTATGGTGACGACAGCCGGTGTCACTCAGGGGTCGGTTTTGGGGCCACTGTCCTGATATTTATCAACGATCTCCCCTCTATTGACATTGGTGGCTTTTTTACGATTTTCGCGGATGACACGACTATCCTCTGGCACCACCGGGATATCAAGTTACTGCGGGAAATTATTAAGTGATCTCGCAAGGATTGGAAGGTGGTGCGATTCCAACCTTTTGGTTTTTAACGCTTCAAAGACCAACGTTGTCAGGTTTAAGTGTGATAATGTTGCTGTTTCAATTGATAACATGAGTATAGGTTGTGCACATGGTGTACGTTTTCTGGGGGTATATATAGATGGAGCCCTGAAGTTTGCTATGCATATTTCCAACATTTCTGCCAGACTTGCGTCTGGGTGCTAGGTAATACGAATAATATCTAGTGAGTTGAATACAGAGGTAGCTAGAAGTGCTTATTTCGCGCTTATTGAAAGTCATCTAAGATACGGGATATGCTTTTGGGGATCTTGTTCTCAATATCTTTTTAACTCGCTTTTTATTTTGCAGAAGAGAGCCCTGGGATATCTTTGTCGGGCTGCACCCAGAGATTCCTGTAGGCCTCTATTTCTTGCCCAGAGAATTTTCACCCTACCCAGTATTTTTATATTGGAGACTGTGTGTCTGATGTATAAGAAACATGCAACGGATATTCACAGGTCTTCTTGCCATAATACAAGAAGCGCGCGCACTATTGGCTTGCCCATTCCTTCTTCTGGTCTTATCTAGAATTCACTGTTTTATAGGAGCAAAAAAATATTCAACAAACTTCCACAGAGACTTCGGAATGTCTCAAACTTAATGACATTTCGAAGGGATGTTAAAATACTTTTGGTCCAGAAGGCCTATTATTCAGTCGACGAGTTTATGACGGGTAATTTGGCGTAGGCCATGAATGTTTTATTTTATAAGTGTATAATGGGTGTTTGCTTTGTATTCTTGTCGTCTCTTTACTTCAGGTTTATTATTTACCACTAATTTTATTTTTCTATGTGATTTTTAGATTAATGTATTTTAACTGTTGGCATATTGTAAATTAATTAAAATTGTATTTTGTTATATTTAAATGCATTCATGTTCTGCTTTGTCAATGAGAAATTATTTCTTCTGATAATAAAAGCGCTATTGAATTGAATTGAATTAATTTGTCACAGCTTTTTGCCTTGCGACCGAGACTTACATTGATAGAGAGATAGAAAAAAACGGCCACTCTTTATCATCTTCGACAATGGATAGACATTATTGCAAATGCACGATTTTCGAAGCCTTCCTTGGTGCGGTATAGAAAATATAACTTCAAAGATCTTTCCCTGATTTAATCGCCATTGGAAAAGGACTCAACATTTAAGAAAACGAAAATTACACGAGATGACCCTACAACCATACGTGCAAGAGTAAGTCGCAATATTTTGCAATCATGGAGAACTTATTCTCTGTCATAGAAAATGAAAGGTGTTCGAAATAGATGCCTTCCTCCAGTGGCAGTAGATCTCCAAAGACTCCCAATATACAATTAGGTTCTTCTTATCAAAAAAGAGACGAACGGAAATTTGTTAAACATAATTATGCAAATTAATTTCATTGGAATACAGGGAATTTTGCAATAATATGCTATGTGACGGTTAAAATTTAAAATGTAATACAATGGTGTTGAAATTTAATATATATATACAATGGCTTTACTCTTATTTGACTGATAGAACACAAGTTCAAGTCCTTGGCTTTCGATCGATTGAGATACCTGTTGTGTCTGGTGTGCCCCAGGGGTCACATTTGGGGCCCCTGTTGTTCATCTTGTACATAAAGGATATACCACCTTGTTTTCAACACAGTTTCTTCCTTCTTTTTGCAGACCACTTAAAACTATATCTTAAAGTTAGATCCACAGATGATTGCCTCAGGCTTCAATCGGATCCGGATAGACTCATTGTCTGGTGCAACAACAATGGACTTGAATGTCAAAAAATACTACTTAATTTGCTTCAGTAAAAGCAGGAATAGTGTTGACCACTCCTATTACATCAACAATAACCTTATAGTCAGTTTCTTATATTAGAGACCTGGGAATTACACTTGATAGTCGGTTGAGATTTATTCCGAATATTTCTGAGGCAGTTTCCAAGGCTCTTCAAATGTTGGGCTTCATCAAGAGATGTGCTGGTGATTTTCAGAGCATCGATTCTATTCGTTTACTGTATTGCTCCATTGTGCACCCGCATCTGGAATATGGCTCATGTATTTTGGTCTCCTCATTATAATGTACACACCCCATTAAAAGAGTTCAACACAAATTCTTAAGACATATTATATTGTTTAAGCAAACCCAAGCCGTAACCAATTATCAAGACTCTGTGAACTATTATCTGATTGCAGGAGACCCTGCACATGGACACTTTGCAGACGAGACGAAGTCAAAAAGATTTGTCACTCTTTTACAACATTCTTCATACTCGCAATTGTCCCCAACTCCTAAATAGGATTGACATTCATGTCCATCCTTGACAAACTCGACAAGCGGTTTCTTTTCATAACCCAACACATAGAACTAACTATGCCTTTGACGCTTTTCTTGCTTAGGGTAGCAAGATTGGCTAATCACTATACCTCTGATCTTGACTGCTTTGATGGGCCCACCAACTTTAGAAGAAACCTTAAATTTTGTGTTAGATGATCAACCCCGGTGACACTGTCTCTCTCGTCTTGTCTCAATTTTCCTTTCTCCTTTATTGTGTTGTACTTATTTCATTTTTATTTAGTCTTGATGTGATGTCAATGTGATTGTTAATTGATCATAGCTTAAGTCAGTAGTCAAAATTGTACATTTACATTTTTATATTTTTATTGTACTTTAGGTGATCGTAGATTTAGATATTCTATTTTGTAATATTGGGTAACTGGCCCGTTGAATAAATAAACTAATTAATAAAATTAAAAAAATGTTGATGCTCGCTTTCTGTAAAATTTGCTTCTTGATGGTTACAACCTTGTCCGGGGCAGGCATTCAATTGCAGATTTGATAATTATTTTCGTCCTAAATGAAAATTACAAAAAACGTATAATTCACGTATAAAATATACAAATCTAGCATCTCCAAAGCTACTAATAAAAAGACCAGTGATTAATAAAAAGAAAATTCCTGAGACCACTGACAAGAAAAGAGGAACATCGTATGTGATGTTTCACAACATTACATTACTATTAATTAAAATATACATCATTTGACACGATTCAAGAAGGTTTCATTGTAACACAGTTAGTTAGTACCTATTGAAAGAACTGAAAATACCCTGACACAATTGGAATTGGCCTAGAAAGAGAAAATGCTGCACAACTAAAATTGAATACTTCGATAGCACTTTGAAATGAAGACCAACAAGAAAAGGGTGTAAAAAACGTGGGCAGACGACAGCTCTCCTTTCAAGAAAGATTATTGGTTGAGAGGAAAAGACATCTCTGCTGGGATAACCGATGGCGTTTCGACCTATGTGGGTTTCTTTAAGCAGATCCAGCTATTTGGCATAGATGGCGAATAATTACTAAGGTAAAGTTGTATCAAACAAAAAGTAATTCAGCAGCTGTGTTTGTCAAACAAACTGTTGTCTACTTCTCCACTTCTGTTTTATTAAAATTTTTTCTATAGGGCCGCTTCGGTTTTGCCTCCAGGTTTTTCAGCTTCTTCAGTGTCGCCAAATTAGTCACTCAAGCACTTTACACCAAGGGGCTAGGACCCCAGTGGCCCTATAGAGATATTGTCAATAAAACAGATGTGTACAAATACACATTCTATTACAAACATGAATCTTCCACACAACATATCTTGAACAGCTGTGGCAACACAGCATCACATGATCAGATCTCTAGCCGCTCGATTACAGTTAGTTAGACGAGACTTCACATTACTTCGCTTAACAGTAAAAGGCCTAAAAGCACGTGACTCCGTATCGTAATGACAATCATCCGTTTGCTACAACAAGTGATTAAATAATAATCACACAGTGTGCATCAAATAATATCTTAAGCCTAACTTAACAAGGAACTGCTATTATTGTTATAATATTTTATCAGACGAAGTGAAAGTATTTGCTGTGTCCCATGGTCCACCGTGTCCACGCATGTACTAATGACTATTATCAGCAGCCGCGCTGTGCTAATCGCATGCAAAAATAGTACCGTCAAAGTTTACCGTACACTTTGTTAGTGTTATCTATATCTAATTTTATAAGCCCAGCCGTTACATAATTGTAGGCATAATATTGATAAAAGAATTTCACTCGGCTTAGGAAAACAATGTAAGGAATTTCGATTTTGCAAACAAGATACTTTTCCATTGCGAGAATTAATATAGAATGTTTTTTTTGTGGAAATCTTCGGCAGCGTGTTTTTATCTAAAATAATGTAAAAACGTTGAACAGACGAACAGTACGAAATGTCTCAAAGGGATATGCAAAAGCATTAAATATTTCCGAAGATAGAAGAAGAAGAAGGTGGAGAAACTAACTATAATACATATCTCCTCCCCCCATCTTAGAGTTTTTTTAAGTCTGTTCCATGGGGTGTATGTAGTACCACGACAGTAACGTTAAAATCTGTTTAACGTGGTTGGTAATACGAAATTCCAGTCGATTATACTTGGAAAAGGTGCACTTTAAAGATAAATCCAACCAAAACCAACCTAATCACCACCGGGTTGTGACGCCTCTGTTTATGTTTTCAAAAATATTTTAATTATTTTATTCATATTTTAAGCATAAAAAACCTAACGGGTCAATCTTTCGCTGGCATCAGAGATAAAGACTGTTTCCAGATGCGCTCCTTCACTTGGTAACTGTCACTCCTGCCTAGGGGTTGATGAAAATTGTTCCTCTAAAATCAATAATCGACGGATCAGAGCGTTTTTCCAAATTTTCCTTTTAAATACTGAAAACCTAAGTGCAAAGTTTTCGTTGAGCCATTCTGTATAAAAGGAATGTTTTAGGTTTCTAGTACTAAAATTGAACAAAATGACTGTATAATGAGAAGCGTAGTGTTGAAAATTTCTTCTTGAAAACTTTGATCCTAGCGATAATTTAATTTGGTAACTCGCAATTAACATCGATTAGGATGCGAGGAATACCTAAAACCCTCCCTTTAGAAATCAAGATGCTGACAAGAAATGTAATTGAGAATTAATTTGAGACTGTTTTAACGAAATTAATCTGGTTGGCTTCATTGCTTACTTACGAGGAATGTATTTACGTAATAAGTTTTAACAACATTAATCTAAATCAATGCTTTCGTCTTAAGGTGATATTAGTACATTCTGTTTACAATGAATTTAAATTTAGTAATTCAGTCATTCTGGAAATCAACCGCTCCGAGTAAAATTATAAAACTTTTCCGAAATTAAAAACTCGATGTGTGACAGGTTATTGCCAACGGTTATTTAAGGACGGAAAATTACTGTTATTCACTGAAGTAAATTAAAACTCTCATGCGAATCACAAAAGACATCGATAAATAACGAAACGCATTCTTCTCCGAATGCATTTATTTAATATTTTAGTGTTTAAATAAAAGCTCCTATAATTTTTTCAAATATGACATGGCTCCTTGAAGGCCATCCCTATTGCAATCGGCCTTCCTTTAATATGAGTTTGAGCAGTCGTTTATTATTCATCCTTTCCACTTTCCCAGAACATATGAGTTGTCTATACTGTATCTCTTCTACACTTGTTACATTGACATTCATTATTTCCCTTCTTCGTTCATTTGCTATTTTTTCCATTCTAGACTTTCCAGCGGATCTTTGCTAGAAGTCCCTCTCCAAATCTAAGAGACTTCCATTCAGAATTTTCTGCAGATAAAATTAGGACTAACAATTTTTTTTAGGGAGAAGGAAATGCTTTGCTCTATTTGAAAGAGAAATTCTCGCGTATAACTGAGGCAAAACTTAAAGAAGGCAGGCTCGTTGGTCCGTAAATTGGAGAACTTTTCCAGGACAACGAAAATAGGACATGGACTGTTTTCAAAAATGGGTGTAGCAACTTCCTTGGAAACAGGAATTACACAGAACATTGAAGAACGTATCCAATCTTACAAGGAATTAGGTTGCAACATGTCAATAAGCTGCATTTTCTTCATCAGATGAATACGGATAATTTGAGGAGTAGTTGCATATTAGGCTTGAATTAATTTCAACACCACTGCCGGATCCGAAATTCCTTCCCAACCAAATATCACAACATCAACTTAAAGGGCATTCCTGAGGAATGCTGATGAAGCTACCAAATTTTTAGCTGACGAGTTTATATATTCACAAATAGAAATTTGCCTTTTATTGCTGGTATTAGGAATGGCTCTAAATTGTTGCCTTATCAACAATTTTTGTATCGCTATATTATATACAGTATTGCAGAATAGAACATTTTCAGTTAAAAAGTTAACAGAAGCTTTGTTAAGATAGGGGATTAATCAGCGTTTTTATAGAACAATAAAATATTTATTTGACTATATTAATTTTAATAAGCTACGGTAGTTTTGGACCAATAAATTCAAAAGTGAAAACAAATTTATAGAAAATAATGAAATAGTGTTAATTTGCCTGGCCATACCAGAGAAGGCTTTTAACAGACTTTCTAGGACTTGTGGGTATCATTATGGCCTCCAAATCTGACTGAAATCGTTGGAAACATTATATGATTGCACTTTTCAATACATTGAAGAGTAGTTGCATATTAGGCTTCAATTACTTTCAAAATCAATATTTGCCAATCCGAAATCCCTTCCAAACCGAATATCACAATCTCAATTTAAAGGGCATTCCTAAGGAAAACACCAAATAATCTCACTTTTATATTGGCAATTATCAGTTCTACCAAATTTTTAGCTGAAGTGTGTATATCTTTACAAGTATAAATTTGCGTTTTATTGCCGGTATTAGGAATGGCTCTAAATTTTTTCCATATCAGCAATTTTTATATCGCTGTATTATGCACAATATTGCAGAATAGAATGTTTTAAGTCAAAATTATTTAGCATTTTTGCAGAGCAATAAAAATATTTAATTGATATATTATTTTTAGTTTTAGACCAAAAAAATTCGAAAGAGAAAACAAAATTATACAGAATAATGAAATAGAACTTAACTTTGCCTGGTCACACCAGGGAGAGCTTTTTAACAGAATCTCTAGGACTTAGGGGAAGTGTGAGTACGCTGAATAAAACTGTGTATTCAGGTAAACTAATCCATAAAGGGCTTTAGGAAATCAAAATCGAAAACCGGACTAAAACAGCAAAATTAAAACAATCTGACCACTTCATTGCCATTTTTGAAAGACCTACGATAAATCAGAAATGGTATTTTCATAATTTTATTTTTAAAATTGGACGTGCTGCATTACCAGATAATATGTTCCCAATTCCGATTTAAGCGGCTTAAATCTAAATGGGCATGGCAGCATGAATGATGTTTATTCAGCTAGATTTAAAATGTGTTTCAAATATTTCAATTTGTTGTCTATCTACATGCATCGGTTGAATTTATTTTTAGAGCGATGTACACGCTAATTTATAAAAGCTTAAACTATATAATTCAATCAAAAGTTGCATGCATTTAATGCGGCTCCTTTTCAAATGCGAAAAGTTAAATAAGCAATTGACATCAAGCTGTCCAGTTTGAGAGAGAAAAGCGAACAGTATGATTATTTATGAGAGTTACGAAGTATATTTTTATTATGTAGAGGATATCTATTAAGCTCTTGGTAAATTAAATAACATAATTAAATTTAGACCGACCGAATTTCGTTTTAATTTAGACCGACCGAATTTCGTTTTCGGTTTTCAGCCATTTTTGGTCGAATTTTGTTTTCGGCCGAAAAAAATTTCAGGCAATATTTTCCTAAATAGTTTGATAATTAATAAACTATTGTTGATTTTTAACACGTGAACTGAACAAACTGCTCACTTTGAAAATGAGCTGTTCCTACTCATTTAATAATGGCATTTTTCCCGATAAAACCATTTATTACTTAATTTAAATATTATTACAAAATTTGGACATTTTTGTTGCGGATTTGCTAATAAAAATGTTCTTAAAACGTAGCAGCCAGGAAACATAATTTAAATAAGCAGATGATATTTATTATTAATTATTAGTGTCATAATAAGGATTCAAAATTAAACGTGGACAACCCCAAAAGATTAAACTAATAAATAAATAGATAAATACTGCCGATACAAACAAGATATTAAAAAATTTCGGATACAATTAGTAATAACAAATTGAAAATTTTAAAACAAAAAATTAACAAACAGAACGAACTACAAAACAATATTTAAATATGTTCGAAAAATGCGAAGACAATGCAATATTTGGTTTTACCAAAGGCGCATGTTGCAAAAAAGAACATACCACCATTAGAAAAAAACACCAAAAGAGAAATCATCAATAGAATAAAAATAAATATTTGACAAACAAATTAAGAAACACAAAAAAAAATGTTTCCGCAAGTGGCATACCTATATGACTATTTTGGCGACTACTTTTTTAAAGAATCGTGCATCGATGGTCACTGCCATGCTTTAATAAAACTCGTCTTGAGACAATACTTCAAGATAAGAATTCATCATGAGGTAACCTTAAGAACCCAGGCATTGCGTCAAAACAGAATACGAAGTATGAAGGCCAAATAGATTTTATTTCGTAATGAATGAAATTTGTTTTGTCCTTTGTTTCTTTATATAATCAATATTATTCCCAAGTAGACCGGTGCGGCGGCTAGCGACACTCATAATCAATCTGTAAGCAATCCTCTAATCAATTATCAAGTAAACGTAAATTGGTTTTTTAACTACCTGTAACTAAAATTTTCTTTTAATTATGTGCATATTTTAATATTAATAAATTATTCTTTTATCTCTAGTCATTTTCATTTTTGTAATGGCTTATTATTTTCTGCTTGACCGTAGGCTTATGTTACCTGACTTTAAACAGGTGTCGCCTATGGTGCCTCACTGGGAGAATCATGACGCAGGCGCGTCGCTGTGGCCGTACATGAATGAAATGTTTGACGCACTTACTTTATCCCCTCTTTACGTTAATATTTCTAACGTTGGCATGTAACCATTTGATAATTTATGAATGACCTGCTCTGTCTATTGTTTTTATACGTCTTTGGTTGTAGTACATAACCGACCACATTTTCCAAAAAATAACAGCCGAGATCTACTGACTATACCGACTTTCGATGATGAAAGGTAAATCGCATTTTAACAGCCTTTTAGCCCAGTTAACAGAACATTATCGTCGATGATACTCCTTGGAAGTATATGAAGCAACAAAATTCAAATTATGACGACACACATAACGAGCATTAGTGAATTTACGGCTTTTAAATTGAGTAATATAAGTTCGTCAGAAAATGGCGACTGTAACTAGTTTAACTCAGTTACGTCATACATAAATCACAATAATAACGTTATTTCATAAAGCCATATTTACTCGTACACCGAATTTAGATATAATTTACTTCGTTACATCTTATTGAGAATCCTGGCCCGACAACCGGTCATGTTGTGAATTTTTATATTTTATGCAGCAGCGGTTGTGGCAAAAGAATGCTTGCCCTTTCAATGGTCATATATTTCTCTAATACCAGATGAAAAGTTAAGCGAAAATCTAAAAACAAATCCTCCATTTTTTCATTTTGAAAATACGTTTTTAAATACATCGCATTTAGATACGCAAAAAATATGATCAAAATCACGGCTTCCGACGACATGTAACAAATCAATTAATATCTTCATAAATAAATTAAAAATAAGTAAGCCCCAGAAGAAATAATTTTATATGTCTTTGGTTGTAGTACATACCCGACCACATTTTCCAAAAAATAACAGCCGAGATCTACTGACTATACCGACTTTCGATGATGAAAGGTAAATCGCATTTTAACAGCCTTTTAGCCCAGTTAACAGAACATTATCGTCGATGATACTCTTTGGAAGTATATGAAGCAACAAAATTTAAATTATGACGACACACATAACGAGCATTAGTGAATTTACGGCTTTTAAATTGAGTAATATAAGTTCGTCAGAAAATGGCGACTGTAACTAGTTTAACTCAGTTACGTCATACATAAATCACAATAATAACATTATTTCATAAAGCCATATTTACTCGTACACCGAATTTAGATATAATTTACTTCGTTACCTCTTATTGAGAATCCTGGTCCGACAACCGGTCATGTTGTGAATTTTTATACTTTATGCAGCAGCGGTTATGGCAAAAGAATGCTTGTCCTTTCAATGGTAATCTATTTCTCTAATACCAGATGAAAAATTAAGCGAAAATTTAAACAAATTCTTCATTTTTCATTTTGAAAATACGTTTTTAAATACATCGAATTTAGATACGCAAAAAATATGAACAAAATCACGGCTTCCGACGACATGTAACAAATCAATTAATATCTTCAGAAGTAAATTAAAAAAAAGTAAGCACCCGTAGAAATAATATGAAAACTCCTGTTTACATAAAACTGTGTGTATACATCCGATCCAACAGAATAACTATTTTGGAAGCAGGCAGTGATGAAGGTCAAAGCTTTGGTTTATTTTAGGCTAATTGAGACATTTTTTACTAACCGAAGCCATGACTAATTTTTGGAAGTTTGACAACACTGCCTTTGAATTTGGACGAATCGATAGGGAAAACAACTTTCAACGCGTGTAGCAAAGGGAGGACAAGAAAATTTAATCTACTTTCAAAGTTTTTGGCTATAATATATTTGTTGTTTTGTCGGGAGATAATATATACGTGTAGCGGAAATATAAACGAGAAACTGGCCCATAGCATGTCCAGGAAGTTCTAGAAGTTATAAAAGAAAATGAGTTGTCATGAAAAATGATATACTGCGAGTTGATAGCAACTTATTTATCAAATGTATCGGGTGTTAGAAAAAGAACTTTTTTTAAACACTTGTAGCTCTATTTGATCAAACAGAGTCCAGCTGCCCATTGTCGACATTCCCCCCCTTAAAAAATCGTTTTTTTCAATTTTACCATAAAACTATTTTTTGCACTTGATTTGGTGTTGGTGAGCAGCTTATTAAGCAACGTACTTAAATACAAATAACTTTTTTAACGACTTCGCATAAGATTCGTTTTTTTATTAGAACAAGCAAAAATTATACCCATCACATCACATACTAATACCCTCACATACAATACACCAACTGGTTAGCTAAATTATCATTAACTAATATAATAAGCTATAATTATCTATTAATAATCTAAACGTGCTGATAATACTTATATGAAAATATTCACGTGAGGTCTGTCAAGTTCACTAAGGTATGGCAATTTATTATTGCACAATATTACCAAGTATTATACGAATTTGAAATTATTTGACGGCTGAATGTGAGACGGGCTTTAAAATTTAAATATTAAATTTATGCATTGTTTTGAATTAAATGTTCAAGTAGGAACATCAAATTATGTAGTGTTTTGGATAAGATCAAGCGCCGGGTTTCATAATTACTCGGATTAACTTGCAAAGATAGCGAAATTTTCAATGTCACCAAACATTTATTACGATACAAAATATTTGAAATAATTACGAAAGTTTATGATATTGATATATGAACTTAACAGTGTTGAACATTGTGAAGGGTTCAGCCCTAGGAAATTCTGGGCAATACATGACCCATTGTTAGGTTCCTTAGCTTCTGTAATGCTATACAGTGGTCAAAATAGTGTGAACTATTAAAAATACTTACTCTACTAATTAAGTATCACGATATTCTAAATTTGAACTGAAACTTGGAAAATAGTATGTAAACATTAAAGATAAATTAAAAACAGCGCGAGCGAACAACCCAGGAAATAATGAACATTAAAGTTGCAATGGTCAGCGGATTTTTTTTTATATAAATAGTCAAGCGGACCATCAGTTCGACAGACTTTTGTCTCCCACCTACTCCGCTCTAACCATTACTCTGCAGTTCACAGGAACGTAGACTTTGGTTGTTCTACCGATATCCTAATCCTCAAACCTAACTGTTCACAGGAACGCAGTTTCTTGGGGGATACCCGTCTAAAGTACTTAAGCCAAGTTTGATTGAATTATTGTCTGAAATTTTGAAGTAGAATGTACGTAATTAAAACCTTCTTATACGGCCTCGAAGGGATTGATGCAATTTATTTGTTTCTGCAGATATTTACGAATATACCTTGCAGGCGGTGGAATATGGTAGTTATTTTGAGAAAAAATGATTGTATACCATATTCTTCTTTAGTATGCCAGTGGATGACCATCTCACAATTTTGTTTATTTACAATACCACTAACAGTTAAAAGGATTTGATTGCGTTAAGCATGAAAAGATAATCGGGATAATAAGAGCAACATGAATTGGTGGGGAAGACTTACAGATCATCACAAAGTATACTGGCAACTTTAGAAACAACTGTTTGCTATTGGAATGTACCGAAGTCTCAAAAATAAAGCTCAAAAATATGTTAGGTGGAGATAGAGGACGGAATTAATAATATGTTTGACCAATAATGTCAGATGTGTTAATGGTACTGGTATTATGGCAGACAATTTATCTGATTGTCTCAAAAACAAAATTGTTTCTGTCCTCAAAAACTCACTTGAATTCGAACGTAACAATTAATGGTATTGCCATTCATGAACAAGAATTTACCTCCAAATACTCAGGCATTACTATTGATGACAAATATTTTGAGCCAAGAAAGGAAATAGGATCTTCAGAAAAATTAAACAAAATTGGATTAACCTGGAGCTCAGAGTTCTCAAGATCAGGCATTATTTCTTATCTATAGATGCAAAAGCTGGATTCTGAACCCTTATACTGAAGAAGAACCCATGTCTTTGTGAGGACAATTCCAAATATCTTGGGCGCAACTGAAAACAAATAATGATACTCTCAATTGGATGCACAAACAAAATTAATTTCTTCCCTCAACCACTAGGCCAGGATCTTTCTCCATGGCAAGCATACCGTCTTCTCGTTTCGTAATACTGCCTGCCCGAAGTTGGCATGCCTCGCTCTCTCAAAGGCAGCGCATCTATCCAGGCTCTTCTCAAGGCTCATCAGGCTCATGTGTCATATTGGAACCATGACCGAACTCAAACTTAAAAGGATATAAGAAGATGGCTCGGTTGCACATCAACGGATACCTTTCGAGCCGCGGTTTCTAGGACTATGAGAGCCGTTTAGATCGCCAACATCTATGTCAATATGGAAACCATTTCTAAGCTTTTCAAGACAACAAAGGCTTCACACCTTTTCGTTTCCACTTTATATCTGTCAGAAATAATAGAAACCGAAACTTTGCGAGAAATTACATTTAAAGGAAATGCAAGAGTTTAATGGAATAAAGTGATTCTGAAAACGCACGCAAAAAACAGAGGTGAAAACGTACATTCTGGCAAGCACGCACCGTGCCATTATCGAGCGCGCACATCCCTTGACCTTGAAGTAGGGGAATCTCAATTTGGAGGAAATACTTCGAGCGCCAAAACCGGCGGTGCACCCTCGATATCCCTCCTTTCACGCGCGCCATTGAGGCGTGGGCGGAACAGCTGTAAAATGTTTTGATGCTGTCAGGGAGCGCCTTTGTCATACCCGCGGATAATAGACATGAACGAGGAAATCACCTATGTTGACGTCACCGGGGCTAGTTTGGAGTAGACGTTATTTCTGTCTGTTTATTACTGGATTTTTGATAGTAACGGAAAGCTAGCGATACTGATATTTCCATGTGTCGCGAAACAGAATAGGGATGCAATTAATGCTACACGTGATGCAAATTAATAGAATAATAATATAATAGACTGAATTAAAGCATTAATTTCAAGGCGCTTGTGATTAAACTCATCATTTTCATTTCTTGTCATTTCATCAAAACTTCTTCCGGAGAGATTTATCATTACTATTAGTATAAATTAAGCCTTTTTTATTGTCCAGTTATGAAGCAAGCCTATTTCTGAATTAATAGTACATAGAAGATAATTTGGTTCTTCATAAAAAATATTAGTGTCATCTGCACTCAAGCAAATCTAACCTTGCAAATATTCAAATACAATAAAAACAGTAAATGAGTCAAGGTATTTCCCTGTGATACACCTTTGATATTTAACATATCAGCCGATACCTTGTTATTGACTCTAGATAATGACCTGTTTTATATTTTCTAGGTAGTCAACAAGTCATTCAAGTGCATTCATTAATAATAATTTCATACCCACTTAGTTACGTAGTTACACGTCTATATACACTTCTGAAGATACTTCAAATCATAATTGCCATTCTCTAAAAGTTTCTGACATTCTTGGTTGCATCTAAGAACGAAAATTTGGTAGTTTTCCAATACTCTTCTTCCACAAGCTACTTATGTGTCACAGTTACACCTTCCCGGGTTTTAGAAGTTATTCCCAATTTTGCATCGAAAATACGATAAAAATATTATGACACTAAAATTTGAAATGAATATAAAGGTAGCCACGTGACATTCATTAACCGTGAAATTTAACATTTTCTCCAAAATAATCAAAGCAGCTGTTTTTTGTGTGAAAATTCAGAATTATGTTGCCAGAAAAACTTGTGTTCTCTTAATTTAGTTCCAGTGAACGAAAATTCGTCGCCATGAATACCAAGAGGCGTATCTCAAAAGGAAGACCATTTTAAAATTTTGGCCCAAGAGAAGCTCTTGCTGTGAGAAAACGGTTTTAAATTTGTGACTATAATATTGTGTCCGTGTGAGTATCCATCACCAAAATAATTTGCTATTATAAAATTTCGTTGTTTCTCAGAATTACAAAAATTCAAAATTTTCAGATACGCCTTTCTGTGGGCTGTAATCTAATAAAATTGTATCAAAAGCAGATACGCCCGTTGCCAAATAACAAAAACACATGGTAATCGAACTTTTATTCGAAATAGAAAACATTTATTAATTTTCAAATTGAAAGCTTTTTAAAAGAAAGGAAAATTGAAAAACTTGAACAAGAAAAAAGGTTATCACAAAAAAATACACCCTAGCGATATCAGTTCTATTCGGAAAAGTAAATATCTGCTGAAACAAACAAATGAAAAGTAAAAACTCTAACAAAAAAATTAAAGTTGTGTTCATGGTAACAAAGTCAATAAAGCACCATAATTATAAAACAACATATATTTGGATTTATTCATGTGGAAGAGATCTGTAGAACGAAACATGCTTCTGAGATCTCATTACAGGCGTTTCTCCACTGCATAATGAAATTAGGTCACGATATTTAGGCAGTGTATCTTAGGTCCAAGAGAAAAATTATCTATAATTGTTGTTCTCTTTAGAGTAAGGCTTCTATAAATGTTAACACAGTGAGACACCTTGAAGAAAATTTTATTGGGATTCTCCTTTTGGATTTTAACCTCAAATTTTTCTTTCCAGTTAATCTGGTTCTTGTCATCATCTTGGCGTATGCTTAAAATTAGCCAATCTGGAAATCGGAACTAATTGGGATGGAACAAACAAGTTTCCTGAATGCGAAACGGCAGTACCAATCGTACTATGAACTCTGACCATGAAAGACTCAAAAAATCGAAAATTAATCTGCTCTATGTTTTAGCTTGTTCTTACAAAATAGAGTAACATTAAAGCGACTATAGAATTTTTATTTTGACCGCTACAGCCATCGGCAAATAAATCTGCAGATTCAACTTCTTTTTCATCGTAATGTTGCAAAAATTTGTAAGCACATGTTGAGATTTCAGATGAGCTTCTTTTGCTATCGACCTCACTCCATCCATAGTGTTACGTTTTTCCCGTGGGTTCTTAACAGAATTACAACTTTGCTATTTCCAACTAATACTCTCTTTATTCACGACCACTGTATACAATTTAACTCACTAAACTAGTCTTACAACTTTACAACTAATATCTATTCAACACTCAATGATTAACTGAACTAACTGACTAACCGACTTAGGTCTGCTTATATATAATCTCAAATGTATCATGAATATTCGGGAAGTATTCCGAGGCCACTCTATATGATCTCGACGAAGCCATCGAGATAATTCCAGCTATCCCGAAACTTCGCGGCGGGCCGGTCGATGATTCATACAGACAGAGAAGCGAGGGGCACGGCGGGGCGGCTAGTTCTATAGGGTAGCACAAAAACGTTCGGATGGTTGTTAGGCTAGCCGTAACAATAGCAAAAACAGTCTTTGGATGCCAAATTATATACTGTAAAATTGTAAGCAGCTAGACGTCTTTTATAAAATACTGCACTTTCGTTTGTTTTTGGCAAATAATAACTTGTAAACACTGCACTTAAAAATGACATCATTAATAGATTTGTCTTTGCATTCTTGTTTTATCTTCCGTACTTTTTGTTTATACATATATTGGGTATTGAAATATTGCAAACAAAAAGACGTACCTCAGATACGAATTTTTATTAGCTGTTTCAAACAGCTTTAATGAGATACACCCAAATCCTTTCGACGAATAACTCAGGAATGAAAGTAGATTGAGTTACGCCTTTTTGAGAGCAGCTAGAAAATACCAGATTTGCCAGGTTTCAGGCGTAACCCAAAAAAAAACAAAAAAAAACGACATTTTGAGATACGCCCCATTATATGCAAGGCGACGATTTGAACCATGTAGTGCAGTTTATACTTTTTAAAACTTTTAGTTTTCTTTGGTTAATTTTCAGAAATTCAGTTTAATCCAACCCAAATGAAAACACTCACTTTCAATAAATTTAACTTATAAACTGAATTTTTTATCGAAATTTAGCTTCAAACAAGTTTTTTTATTATAAAAATATACACTTAAATACATGACCTATTTGATGCAAAGTTCATCGACTTTTATCAATTTATTAAAACACCAAACGATTTTATTCGTAAAAATATACACTTAAATACATGACGTATTTGATGTTAGTTTGGGTTAATCCAACTAAAATAAAAAAATTCCCTTTCAGCAAATTTTTCTTATAAACTGAATTTTTTTATCGAATTTAGCTTCAAAACATTTATTTTATATTTTTATATTTAAAAATAGACACTTTTCAACACATGACTTATATTTGATGTAAAGTTCATCGAATTTAATCAATTTATAACGATTTTATTTTATAATTTTCTGATATATAAATGTAAAAATAAAAATCAAAACCCTTTTAAATTTTATTTTAAAACGATATTTTAAATGATAAATGCCGAGTTCCTGAAAATTTCAAAACTTGATGCAAATTTTATTTCATAGAATTAATAGAAAATGTTTTAAAGCAGTTTAATGTTATTTATTGTTTTCCGTCACCTAGTTTTAATCACGTACGCGATATTTCACGTGTGTAATTATAACTAATTTAATATAATTATATTTTATTTAAATAGAAAACAATTCTTAAAATTTTCATGAAACACAAAAACCAATCATCCCAAAAACCACTAGGTATTAAAATACCCTTTATCAAACTACATTTCTGTATGCTTTCACTATTGCTCTATACATCTTTCTTTTCGTTACATATTCTACACACATATTCTAAGTGCAAAATGCTAATAATGTATTCTGGATAAAATTGTGTTGCAGTGCACCTTGTCGAAGGTTCGAAACCCCAATTTAGCTCAAATGCTAGTAAACAAAAAAAGTACATCAAAATTGCTTTAAAATATTTAATTGCGTTCCTTTGAAGTATATTTTCCAAGAAGTATGACACTTTTAGGGATTCTGCATATTTTTTTCAAAAGGCTAATTAAAAGTACATTTTTTTATACGCAATTTTTATTCTCAGGCAACCATACACTGATGCAAAAATTTAATTTTAGTCAAACCTTGCAAAAACAGTTCCATTTGATGCAAACTCTTTTGATGATACTGGATGTTTTAAGACTAGTATTACATCGTTTATTGGTGATAAGGTTATTAATTGACACACTTGCTTGAATGCCCATATAGTTGTAACGAAAAATTATTTGGTAGAATGCTGTTATAATATTAACTAGTTTTTAGGGTTTGTAATTTAACGTTAGCACTTTTTCCTTGAATTCACATCTGAGCCTTCATGCTAAATGCTCAGCCACTGTAAATATTGCCATATAATTTTTTTTTGATACATAGATTTGTATTTATAAAATGGCTATATAATAATAATTCACATCGGTCATGGTATTTGCCAATACTTTTTGTGTGGTTCTTAAAATTCATTAGCACTAGTCAAGTTTATGCGCATATGTCGCCATGAATAATTTTGACAACCAATTAATTTATTTGATGACTCCTATCTTTGTTCTGTTTAAATCAAGCCAATAATCGCAAAAATAAAATATTTTACGACTCCATCCCAAAAAACATAAAATAAATATAATCTGTAGCAAAGTAAAATAGCAATTGTCCATCGGAATTCCAGGCATATTATGTAAAGCCAGGAGAATAGGTAATAACCATAATCGTGGGAACCATATTTATAACAAATTACAATCTACTGTATGAATATAATACACTGCGTCCATTTATTATGGAATAGCTAAAAAAGTACGTAAATTTTAAACGCTTGTATTTTAATCAAATTTTGATCAATCTGTTCCATTTTTTGATTATTAGATAGATTTACTCTTGACCTACTTAGTACAAAGGGGTGTTCCTTACTTTAACTCTGTTTTATACAGGGTGATGTCGAAAGCATCAAGGTATGTAAAATCATCTCATTTTAAAATTGGTGTTTAATAAATTCAAATCAACAAATATTTGATTTTATTAGCGTGTTGGTTACAGGTTTCCGTTAGGTAGTTACTGTAATAATTACAGCGCAGTGCCGTTCGTGTTACTTAAAAGAAAATACGATTTAAAAAATCGTGATATTGCCAATTAATTATGAACTTAAAACACTTCGTTGCTATAGTGATTTTCCTTGCTATCTTAGTTAGGTACATAACATACTGCACCAGTTACAGGGCAGTGCCGTTCGTGTTAATAGAAAAAACATTCAAACATCGTGATGTGGCCAATTATGGACGTATACCTATTTAAGAGTTATTTCAACTGGGGATTTAAAAAAATTGTACTTAATAACTACACATTTATACAGGGTGATACCGAAAATATCAAAATTTGTACGAGAAGCAAATTTTAAAATTAAAGTTTAAAAAATTTAAAACAATACAAATTTAATTCTATTAGCGTGTTGTTTGCAGGTTTCGGTTATGCACTTACTGTACTAATTACAGCGTAAAACTAAGACTTCAAAGATCTAAAAGAACAAACATGCTGTATGTACAAGGGTATCAAAACATAACAGTATTAAATAACATACCAAATAACAATTTAAAGAACTAAAAGAACAACTTAATTGCACGAAAGAAAAATTAATACCGTGTATTTCCCCCACGAGCACTGATGACTGCTCGACACCGATTTGGCATACTCAATATTAAATTTCTTATAAAACCCTGGTCCATGTTATCACATATTCTCCGCAGAGAGAATCTTAGCTCGGCCAAAGTTTCTGGTGGATTAGCTTCTGCGCGAACTTCTGTACCCATTCGGTCCCACAAATGCTCGATTGGGTTGAGGTCTGGACTTCGAGCACACCAGTTCATTGTAGTAATCCCAGTGTCGGCTTACTCCCTCACTAACCTCGCCGTATGCGGACGCGCGTTATCATGCATGAAAATGAAATTGTTCCTAATAAAGGGAGCAATGGGCCACATCACGATGTTTGTATTTTTTTTCTTAACACGAACGGCACTGCGCTGTAACTGGTACAGTATGTTATGTACCTAACTAAGGTAGCAAGGAAAGTCACTATAGCAACGAAGTGTTTTAAGTTCATAATTAATTGACAATAACACGATTTTTTAAATCTTATTTTTTTTAAGTAACACGAACGGCACTGCGCTGTAATTAGTACAGTACCTACCTAACGGAAACCTGTAACCAACACGCTAATAAAATCAAATGTTTGTTGCTTTGAATTTATTAAACACCAATTTTAAAATGAGATGATTTTACATGCCTTGATGCTTTCGACATCACCCTGTATAAAACAGAGTTAAAGTAAGGAAAACCACCTTGTGCTAAGTAGTTCAAGAGTAAATCTACCTAATAATCAAAAAATGGAACAGATTGATCAAAATTTTATGAAAATACAAGCGTTTAAAATTTAAGTACTTTTTTAGCTATTCCATAATAAATGGACGTTGTGTATAAGCACTCAAATCAAACAGAAAGTATAAGTATTTATTATAATTTATGAACATGGAAGAAAAAATATGTTCACTATTAAATGGTAGAGAACAATAAATGCCATACATGCATCATAGGAAAAAGACGTTTATAAAAATTTGTATACTGTATAACCTGGAAATCCTTTAATATAAACTGCTGTTCACTTGACACCCGTTAACATTTGCTACTCTCAAAACCACCCTTTGGAAGCATATATTGGAAATAGTCGTATATAATAAAAACAATAAAGAAAGTGACCGTAAAAATGAACTAGGAACAAAACTAATGGAGGAGAACAAATATTAGGAAAAAAGAATGACCGTTTACCAAGAAAAACTTAATTGGACAAGCCTTCAGAATTAGTCAAACCAATAAGTCAATAAAAAACACAGAGACGTTTTAACTCCACGGGAAGCCAGCTGTTACGGCAAATAAATACAAATCGGTATAGCAAGCAACAAGATTAATGTTGTGCCAGGCCGGCCGGCAGGTTGGAGTGAAACGGCGGGACGACTCGCATTAGTTAAATGATGATGAAGGGGAAATAACTTTACCAAAAAGAGATTTGTTACGTGTTATATACATGCCATAGAAAGGAAAATAAAGCAGCATAGCAAGAGCATCTTTCTGTAGGTCGCGATTGAAGGGAAAGTATTGGCAATATTTTTTTTCGCATAGCTGTTTTGGACGTTTTCGGACCGCAGATAAATTATGGTTGGATGCGGCGTTTGAAGATCAATATTTCAACTTTGGTCCAAAGTAAAGGATGAATTTGTTCATACATTCATATATTATATCCTCTGATTAAATTCAATTCACTCTTCTGAACTACTGACATTCTTTGAAAAGCTCTAGTCAAACCATTTGACTTGGATCAAAATGTACTGTACCTTTCCTACTTTTAATATGTATCCGATGTTTCAGAGGACTATTCCTCAAGTATTTCTAAGATAAAACGTTCATATAAATATAATGCAATTTTCACAACAATCGTTTGTGGTTAGAGGAAAACCCACGTTCAATACAGCGACCACATTTCCAAGAACAGTTCTCTCTTAACGTGTGGGCAGGAATCCTTGGAGATTATTTGATATGCCCATTCTTTCTTCCGCAAAGATCGGAGTCAGACATTGACCCTCTGGATAATTTAGGGAGTATTGAGGTTCAAAGTGACTTCTTCTTTTCTGAAGTCCGAGGTATCATAAATCAGCTTAAAAATAAAAACAACCGTGACATGTATGATTTTAATGTAAAAATCATAAAATCAATAAAGAATCTGATTCTGATACCCCTCACAATAATCAACTTATGTATTAGGGAGGTAGTATTCCCTGATTGCATGAAGAAAGCGCTTGTGGTTCCTCTGTTGAAAGGTAGTCAGGACGAGGCAGACAACTATAGACCAATATCACTGCTTCCTATACTGTCCAAAATCTTTGAGAAATGCGTGTCTAAACAAATAATACATTTTTTTGAATCAAATGACCTTTTTAACGAAAACCAGTTTGGTTTTAGAAAGAACAAAAACACAGTTTTCGGAATCCTTAACCCCATGTTTGATGTTATGGATGCTTTTAATTACAGTGCTATGACACGATTTTGTTTGTGATCTTAGCAAAGGTTTCGACTGCGTCGACCATGGAGTTCTTCTGCGCAAGGGACAGCTGGTAGCTTATAAATTTACAAATGAGAGTATTCAACTGTTAAAATCATATCTTACAGGGAGGTGTCAGACTGTGCAGTACAGTGGTGTGACATCAGCAAGGCAGGAGATAACAACTGGGGTACCTCAGGGATCCATTTTAGGGCCAATACTCTTCCTTATATATGTAAACGATCTGCCTCTAAAGGACCAAGAATCACCCTACACCCTCTTTGCACATGACAAAACCATTTCTGTTATGGCGGACACTCTCGAGGCTTCTCTGTGTGGGCTCTTTGCAGGCGCAGGAGACGGCTGAAAGGTGGTTTACTTTGACATGTAAAAGTACACTGTATACAATTTACCAATAAATTATTGATTGATTGATTCATTAAATGGTTCTTGAAGAAGATCTGCCTATTTTACTGTAAGATACGCCGCTTAGACTACCGAATTAAATGTGGTTTACGGATGACGGTGCTCCGGCACATTTTAGCATCCTAGCGCGAGAATTTTTGGATCGAACCTTCAATAACCATTGATAGGCCGGGGAGGGTCACAACCATGATCTCCTAGGTCACCAGACATTAACAGTTTAGATTATTTCCTTTGGGAACATCTAAAACCCTTAGTTTACGGAACACCTATCCAAAATGAACACGAACTAAGAAATCGAATAATATACTCTTGTAGAAGATTGGATGCGTGCATACAGGCAGGAGGTGGGCACTTCCAACATTTATTGTGATTTTGATTTAATTTTTTTATCTAGTGCTCCGTTTTTATTGTTATTTAAAAATTAACTTTATTTTACGAAATTGTTTCACTTTTTAAAAAACAGATCGATCACCTTAAATCAAAATATTCCGAAAACGGTTGCGCGTTGCGACTTTTGACAAGAATAATTTTTGAACTAAAAATGATACAGGAATCTCTATCAAAAAATGTGATACAAACAGGCACGAAAAAGTTGAACAAAGAGAAGCCCCCTACTAAGGGTCAAACTAAGATTAAATTTCATGTTAACAAAACCCAAGTACCAATTTTCTTCCAAATATCGACATTATTTCAAATATTATTTAGAAAAAACAAAAATAAAAAAAATCATTGACACCCTGTATCTCAAAAATGAAGGCCATGCGTACCCATGTTTATATGGACATTTTATCTTAAAAATACCTGAGAAATCATGTTCTGAAATATCGGGCATACATTAAAAAACACGCTGTACACTGAAGTCAACGATCTGTTAAGGTATATGAAAGCCTCGGCTTTCGTCTACTTGTCATTATTCAAAATTAAGATTAAAGAAATCAGTCCTTTCAAAGTCTAGATTCTATAGGCTTTCAAAAAGCGCAGTGATCTGCCTTAAATATATTTAGATTTTCATATAGAATTAAAACGTAAAACAATCTGTAAGATGATTTATTTAAATAAATATAAACTTGTTTTGCTTCGAAACCGTCTATTTCGTCAGCAGCATTGATTTTTAAATATCTCATATTTTTTGTCACTAAACATACTTAAAAAACAAGTAAATTAATGTGTTTTTCTTTAAAACTATTTAATATCGCTGTTCTTCACTTTACACACTGTCCTTCACTAAAGCCAAAGGGCCTGAGTACAGTAAGTGAAATTGTTTGAAACAAATAACGCCTTGTCACCATTTTACAGGCAATCAAAGCTTTCTGGGGAACTGTTCAGATTCAACCGTTCGAAAATAATTTTTGACCCAATTGTTATCTGGGTAATTTAGCACAAAACTAGAAATCCCTTCGGATCAAATTTATTTTCTAAATATCTGCGAGTTGTTCGACAGAGTGTAGCAATAAAATTCACTTTATTTTCTCCTTGATTAAATCCTTATTAAAGTTTAATTACTTCGGATCGAACTTATTACTTTTCGTTTCGTTCGTAGTTCTTTAAGTTTATCGCGCAAATATCAAAGTTCAATTTTTCGATTGAGAAGTTTGTCAACAACATCTGCAAGCTGGGAAGTTGTTAAACGATATATATGCTGCAATCTAGGATTGTAAATATAAATCTCGAAGCGACTATCCACAACTTGATGGATTTTCATCTCCCTCTCATGTAGTAAGCTGAAGAAAGTTTTATCAAAAACATGAACTGCGGATAGAAAGCCTCAGAACCTGATAAGGGTTTATTGACATTAGATGCTATTACGAAAATGTCCAACGGCTGAACGTTTGAAACCAGAAGTCGATTGAAGCCTGGTCTTTCACTACCTTTTCTTTTTCGTTAAATCCTTGGATTTATTTATATTCAAACATCAGCAGTCTAGGGATAATTGTAAACATTTTGCAAAACAAAGTTATTTATAATGAAATCAATTTTCACATAAACTTGGTCAGTTTGAGAAAAACATATTTCTACTTATAATCTGTCTTTGAAACATACT
>MU182149.1:398879-423060 GCA_016904865.1 Pissodes strobi
GCTGCGGAAATATCGAGGCTAAATAGCCAATATTTCCTGGAAGAGAGAGAATATATCCAACCTTAAGGAACAGGAGGCAATAATTCCATAACTTTCACATACTCAAGGCATGTATAGCACTACGACATTTACCTACCTAAGATACAAATGATAGGTGATAAGATGCCCAACTGATACCGCCCAATAGGTCTAATGTTGTTCCTGCTTAAAACTCTATCATGGTTGATAGACTGATCAATACCTCCAGTTGCAGGAGGTACTGGACTGATACTTAAGAGATCAGGTACTACAGAGAAGCCCGTTCAAAGAACGCCAATATGCGTATCAACTAAGCAAATCCACTGACTTGTGCACTGGATGAACTTAACAGGCGATTCACAAAATACTTAGAAGACAAAAAGATAGCCATAACAACATTTGCTTTTAGAGGGCAGACACAATAGATCTGAAAATGTCGCAGTATGGAGGCTAACCCATAAGCCCCTAAACTAGTCTAATCTAATAATAATGTACTGTGTAGATGGATTTAAGTACTGAGATATGGTTTGTACTTTTAAAATCGACCTATTAACAATGAAACGAACCTAGAAAGCGAGAATTACCTTGTGGATTTGTAAAAAATAGTCCGAAAAATTATTATAAAAAACCATAAAAGCAAATATTTATAATAACTTTAAATCATTAAAAAAATATCGAAACCCAAAACATAAAATTATAAAAGGAATTGCGGAAAGTGAGATAAGTATTTTTGCAAGACTTAATGTAGCACCTCGTTCATCGTTTGACTGTCTAGAAGCCTTCAAAGTTCTAATGCCAAAAAAGCTGAAATAGTTTGGGTTTTCGTCATTTTTAATTTGTATTTTACTACGAAATTTTAAATGGCTGAAAAAAGAAAACGGAAGACGGCTTCAACTATAATGACCTATGTCTGCTCTGACCCAGATTGAGGCAGTTCTGAAAACTCAGATTTATACATTATATCAATGACACAAATCTTTGCAAAGAAGGAGATTCTTCAGATATTATTTTATTTACGCAGGATACAACAACATTGATCAACAGCTCTGATAACTTGGAGGAACTGAGTCTGTTGGTCATGGATATGCAAAGATTATATTTTGAGCTCAGACACTCATCCCGTAAAGCTTCTAGGGAGTGGTTTTGAATTTCAAACAGGCATAGGAAAGTCACGTTTCTAGTTCAGAGGAGTTGTGTGAAGATTGATTGGGTACCTTGGTTCCTGTAGAGAGGCTCTTGTATCACTTGGACATACTAACGTTTCCCTGTATCTAAATCTGAAACTGCTTGTTGCATGTAAAAAAATTAACAACTTCATTTATCTTACATACATTTACGGGGGATATGGTATGGTAGAGGGGTCGCTCGGCAAGATTTACCCTTCGACACAATTGATCGATTTCTGTGTTACAGGAAAATTCCTATTTTTTCTAGTACTTCAGAATATTTCGAGGGTTGAGCTTTTGTAGATTTCCAGGTGCAACAAGGGCATTTTCGAGATGCCTCAACCTTTGATGAGTCAGTGCCTGACATTCGTAAAGTAGGTGGTCTGACGTTTCAGCCATAGTTACCTCCAGGGACCATGTCCAGTGAGAAGGTCTAAGACCAATTTTATCTATTTTTTTTTGTAGCTTGAGAAGCTTTTTTGTGTAGTTAGGCGAGTGAGAGCTGTCTTTTGGCCTTTCCCTAGCCCAATGTGCCTCTTTTCGCCTTTTTCCCAATTTCTGAGTTCATTCCTTAGGTGCCCTTTAGTGATGCAACAGAATGGTTCGGGCCCGCAAAAAGCAGCAGCTCCGTTGCCTTCCACACTCTCGTGCCCTGGTACCCCCATTAGGGTGAGTCTGTTTCTGTTTGCCTGTTGATCTGCAGCCATCCGACAATCCCACACTAGCCGGGAGTTGATTCTGCTAGATGCTAGCGCTTTTAAGGCTGCTTGACTATCTGATAGGATATATATCTTTGTATCTTTTAAGCCTTTTCTGGCACATTCAGAGATGCTATATTGATAGCATTTAGTTCTGCTTGAAATATGGTGGGGCAGAGATTCGACACCTAGGTCCGTAAACTCCGGATCTCACTCCTTTCATCTTTGATCCATCTGTGTACCAGACAAGTGATCCCATCTCTAGTTGTTTTAGTCTTTCCTCTGTAGTATTGCGGTCTTCGATTGCCACTTCAAAGGAGCGATCAAAATGGAGTTTTGTTTCCATTGTATCGGTTGGTTTGGTCATCGCCTCTTCCCTTACTCGTTTTAAACTAACAAAATATCTTTAGAGTTTTGAATGTCCTTAATGATTTTAACTGTTCTAAGTAATACTAACTAAAACAGAGTTTTATCCACAATACCGAAACAAAAATTTTGCACTCGACGCGCGTTTCGCTAACCATCTTAACATCATCAGGGGATGATTCACATGGTTAGCCAAACGAGCGTGGAGTGCAAAAATTCTGCTTCGGTATTGTGGATAAAACTCTGTTTTAGTGCATTTTGCCGAAGGTTCCAAACCCCAACATAATTGTTCTTCTAATTCTTATGTTAATTATGCTTTTGAACCCGAATTTACCACTCTAATATTCACATACAATTTTAGCATTTTATAATGATATAACCGTGGCGTTTTATTAAATAAGCTCTTAAAATACGATTCCTAAGTAGGATAACATTTAATATTCGGTTTACATTTCCTAGCTTGAAAGTTAACTAAAAATAAAATAAATGAAAAGAAAACTTGTTTGTTGTTTGTCTCCTCCTTTAAATCGGTCAACTAATTTTCAACGGCTCACTTAGAGCTCCTGTTACTTAACTTCTAAATTGCTTTACTTCATTTCGTGCTTCACAGCAAATTGCCATGGCGCTGGGGACAAAGGAAATTTACTTCAAAAGAAGTTTTGTTCGACAAAACTGAAAACTTAGATCTGAGGAGCGAATCTGTTTGGCTGCGTTGGTAGGTATAATGTATACGTTAATTCAATAAACAATGGATAAAAAACGTTTCAAATAAATAAAGTTCGCACAACCCCGAAAACTATCATTGATAATAAATGCATGCCGATTTAAGTTAACGTTTTTATACTGGTTGAAAATTCTTATCAAAAATTTGTATTATGTTAATCCTTAATTTTCCTAATGGAAATTGGATTCTTTTATTTTTTGAGCTGGAATAATTGCATTATTCATCACTTTATTATGAAATATAGTCTTCAAATACTGGATAGTATCCTATATTGTAACGCTTCCTAAATTGGATTACCTCAATATGTCACAAATTCCTTAATGAATCGCCTAACATAAGTATGTGTTAGCTTAGTCAGTATGCAGCCCCCTTGCAAACTATCACAAACGTGTGAATCTTTACTGGCAAGAAAATAAGACTATTTCCTAAATTGTACTAGCAAAGGTTTGCCTATTTTGTACTGGTCCAATCTAAGGAACTTTCCTAACCCAAACTAACCCAAACAACATGAACTATTAAAAGAATATAGTACTTGAAAATGTGGATATGTATAATATTCCAAAACCTACTTCATCCAACATCAAAGCTAAAGAAGGTGGTACTTGAAGACCAAACTTTAAAATTGGAAGTGTTTTTGATGTAACATTGACATTCGCAGAGCTCCATCTGACTTTGCGGAATAAAACGGTATTATAAATAATTTTAGTAGAAATTCACGAATGGTCGGAATGAATCTGAATATTTCCGTACGGCACCCAGAAGCCAGCTCCTTCTTAAAAAGTGCGGGATTCAATAGAGAAAATGTGAACAAGTTTTTGATCTAAAACTGAAACAAAAGTAGTTATATTGCTATTCAAACTAATAGTAAGGCTTTAGAAGAAAGAAAAAGGGAACTAAAACGGAAGCACTAACCCAAACCAGTAGCATCCTTTCGTCAAATAGTCCCAGAAAACGTAAACTCAAGGGACACGTAGACGAACGAGAAAAACAATTGAACATTGCACGTGGAAATGAAGACGTTGCGTTTCAGAACTTTCACAAGTTTATGGAAAAAAATTACCCGGAAGAGATTTTAGTTACTTTACAGCTCAGTTATATTTGGTAAATATATAAAGGTTCTCGTTACATATATGAAAAAAAAAACAGTGTGCTATGCTTTCTGGACCCAAAGGTATATAAAACATTAAAAACAATATTTAGACTTCCAATAGAAAATTAATGATGGTTGAGCCTGGAATGGGTGCTGCACCTGGCTGCTTCTTATATCGGTTACATTAATTCGAATTTCTCCGTAGTAGTTGCAGAAGTTTATTGTTGTAGTTATGCCACAAATTGATAATAACGTTCTTTTGGTCCTTGACGGACACATAACTCCCTCCAAAAACCTTAACGTAATATGCTAGCACGAGAAAATGGAGTTATTATATTACAGTTGTCTCATCGACTCTAGCCCGTTGATATGGCTCTTTTCAAGCCTTTAGGTTACTACAACCATCCAGGACTGGGTTACAGGTTGCCCAAATTCTTGGTGAATGGCAGGGAGAGGCAGTCACTATAAGGAATGCCATGGCTTACGAAAATATGGACAAAAGTGCGTTTACTGATATTGATTTTGCAGCTTCCTTTTTACTAAAGGAAAGGATATCTTCAAACTCAATTACTGGAAATAATAGATTCAGGATTTTGGTGAATCTGACATTGAGGATAGTGATATTCCCCTTTCTAATGTTCTGAAAAAGATCCAAACACGTCCTTGTCAAGAAGCAAAGGCTTCAATGGAGAAAATGTTTTTAATTTATTAGAGAAAATGGTTGATGAAAATAATCTGAACTATGGCTTCTGTACTTTACAGAAGATATATTAAAAAATCCTGACAAAAAAGGAAAAATACTAAGTAGGAGTCATGGCCAGTGAAGTGAGGGGTGTTAATACAACCATGGTGGTTTGCACTAGTGCTATCCGATGCTATGTAGCGCCAATGATTATTTGAAGAGAAAACAAACGATGGTTCAGCTTGGAATGGATGCTCCATCTGACTGCCTAGTTGGAGCTTCTGATACTGGTTACATTAATTCGAATTTGTTCGCTAAATCATTAACTGATATCAGTTCTTTTGGTCCTTGAGGACATTGAGGAGAGTGATATTCCCGTTTCTAATGTTCTGAAAAAGATCCAAACACGTCCTTGTCAAGAAGCAAGGAATTCAATAGAGAAAATATTTTTGATCTATTGGAGATTGGAGAGAATAGTTGACGAAAATAATCTAAACTCTACCAAAATATTTAACGTTGATTAAAGTGGCTTCTCTATTGTATAGAAGAAATGCGAAAAATTCTCGCAAAAAAGGGAAACACCAAGTAGGAGTCATAGCCAGTGGGGAGAGGAGTGTTAAGATAACCATGATGGTTTGCACTAGTGCTACCGGCCGCTATGTAGCACCAATGATTATTTTCAAGAGAAAATAAACGAAGGCTGAATCTGGAATAGATGCTCCACCTAGTTGTCTAGTTGTAGCTTCTGAAATCGGTTACATTAATTCGAATTTGTTCGCAGTGTGTTATATAAGTTTATTGATGTAGTTCAGCCATCAAGTGATAATGAGGGATCATCCAGGATTGGGTGGCTGAATTTCAGATCGCTCAAATTCTTGGTGAAGCGTATGCAAGGACAGCCACTATAGGGAATCAATGGGTTCGGAAAATATGGAATATGGCCTGCAGACCAAAATGCGTTCCGATTTACTGAAAGAAATGATATCTTCCAACCAAATTAATGGAAATAAAAGACTAGTTCAGGATTTTGGTGAATCTGACAGTAAACCAAAATCCTGAACTAGTCTATTATTTCCATTATTTTGGGCAATATTCCCTTTTCTGATCTGAAAATCATCCAAAGATTTCGATTAAATGTTTCATTTGAAGAAATTAGTCCACGTTCTACTCCTAAGTCTTCAGTGGTCCAAAACAAACGAAAGTCCAGTGGAGCTCAGAAATCACAAGTAATTACATCTACGCCATACAACGATAAAGTAGAAGCCCAAGCATCTGTTCATACAAATCAAGCTAAACGACCTTCAGTAAATAGGTTCAAGTTCACCCTTACCAAGCACATCTGGAATGAAACGAATGACTTTCAAAAAATCTTCCTGAATCAATAGCACTGAGCTGGCGCTAGAAAGAACGAACAAGAATGGTTCTGTCATTTGTGCAATTTATAATACAATGCCTACAGTGTAAACAATGGAGCCACGAATCTTGTGCTGTTTTGTTACTGACAACTGCTTAACCACCATGGATTTATGGTTTGACCGTTGTTTTGAAGCGCTTTATTTTTACATTATAATGACGGTCACAGAGCCAAGTTGACATGAATACCTTGAATATTATATCTATTTATCAATAGTAAAAAAAAGTATGTGTGGTCGTTGATCTTTAATTTGTTATGAATGGTACAAAATATGGAACCATATACGTTCCACCTTAGGAAACTAGTTGCTTGAATTTGGCGATGTTTTAATAAAAATTAATTTTGGTAGCAAACACTACTATGAAAAAAGGATCAAATCTTAATATTGAATAGAAACGGGAAACATACAATTTCACAAATTGGTTACTTTAGATGAAATTCTTATTTTTATCACTGTTATATCATATAATGACGTGTAAGGACTCTTTTAAATGAGATAAAAATTGAAAAGTATTAAATGTTTAGATAAATGACAATATCTCCATCTCGTTTAATTTTCATTGTATTGTAACTTTCTGTTTACATTTCCTTGCATAACAATGAAATTAAATAAACGAGAATCAAACGTCTTAGTTTCAGATCTATTTTCAGCGGCTTATTTAGAATTACTTCAACTTCTAAATTGCTTTATTTCATTTCGTGTTTCGCAGCAAATTGTCATGGCTGGGCGGTCGAACAAAGGAAACCTATTTCCAAAGTTTTGGTCCTGAAACCTTAGAACATAGAGCTAAAAAGCGAATATATTCGGCTTCATAGCGTTTGCTCGCGAATTTGAAGTCAATATAGAATTTAATTGAAATGCGCCTTAATTTCAGTCAGTTTCAGAGAAACAACACGTTTTTTATAGTTCTGGGCTAGATTGATATACAGATTGTATAGATGATATTAAATTGTTGTATATAATTTTAGGACGTTTCCATTGAGAGTATGGGCCGCAAAAAAACAGTGTCGCATATTAGCAACCGAAAATTCATTCGTTAAATCACTTATATACTTAACAAAAACCACGCCTAAAGAAAAATATATAAAATAATAAAATGTAATATTGCTCAGAAAAGAGCAAATTCTCGAAAAGGACTTCGTCGTCGCTCCTTTTATCAGAAACGACATTTTCTTTTAATGAGTTACGAAAGTTTCTTCAAACTTTATCTCTTGCTGACCAAACTTATTATCAAGGGGCCTCTGTCGAATTCGACGATGGACCGAGACCGCCTGTAAAAAATCCTAGATTTCGAAATTAACGTCCCATCGCAAAAATGAGAGCTCGGCCTATCGCGACGGTTTGGGGTGGAAAATTGGAGTTGATATTGATCCTCGAAAAGTGTTTCTACTTGTTCGAATAAAGGCGTGACAGAAAAATACGAATTAATGCAACAGTAATTTTTTTTTGTGAAAGCGTATTAGAGGAATTCGATGGTACTACCTCCGAATACCTACCCCGGACTACCTCCGAAAAGCGTTTAGATAATTTTGGGTTACGCGATAATTATTGATGATAGCCAATAACATATTTTTTTCGGTTTGAATTACTTTGTAGAGTTTATACAAAAGAACGCCGAAAGAGTATTATTAAAAAAAAAACACAATTATTTTGATAATATTAAAAAAAAAATTAAACCGACGTCGATTTGAAAAAATAAATAGTCATTTTTTTTTTGTAAAATTTGCTGCTTTCTGTATGATGTTTGGTTAGCTTCTTTAAGCTGCTCAAAGTTGCCTGCGTTCAGCTACTTAACGTTCATTCAGATAATTTTTAGATATTAAAGATTTTTCTCGAAAACGGCTAAGATTTTCCGTTTTCCGAGTAATTACGTCTTCTTCTTCTTCTCGGTGTGCCTTATCTTCTCAGGACCTTGGCGATCACGTTAGCCCATCTAACTTTATCCACTGCAGCTCGGAACAATTCAATTGAAGTCATATTTGTCCATTGTCGCAAGTTTTTCACTAATGAATTCCTTCTTCTGCCTGGTCCCCTTTTTCCGTCCGGTTTTCCTTCACTTACGAGTCGTAGCGTTCTGTATTTGTCGCTTCTCATTATGTGTCCAAAGTAACTTGCTTTTCTTTGTTTGACAGTATTCATTATTTCTGTTTGTTTCTCCATACGGTTTAGGACCTCGAGTTGGTAGTATAGCTTGTCCAAGGAATTCTCAGCATGCTGCGGTGGCACCACATTTCAAAGGCCTCCACTTTCCTTTGTGTTGTTTCTGGCAGCGTCCACGTTTCCACATCATAAAACAATATGCTAAAAACGTAGCATCTCAGAACACGGTTAGGTTGAGCCTGAGATTACACAGCACGTTACGCATGTTATTAAATATTGCTTTCGCCTTTTCTATTCTAGCCTTTATCTCAACCGAATGATCCCAACTATCATTGAGTACGCAGCCTATAGATATGTTATTTTGCTCACTCTTTCTAGGGTGTTCCCGTTGACGGTTATTTCAGCGCTAGCATTTGGGTTTTTACTGATTACCATTGTTTTAGTTTTATTTATATTAAGTTTCACGCCATATTCCCCGCAGACGGTAACTACTCGATTCATAAGCCGCTGCAATCCTTCTTCGCTATTGCTAATGATCACCCTATCATCTGCGTATCGCAGATTATTCAGACATTCGCCATTGACAATAACAGCATCTGTTGAGTTGTCCAGTGCTTTTTTAAATATTTCCTCCGAATATACGTTAAACAGTAGAGGTGACAGGATGCACCCCTGTCTTACTCCTTTTTTTATATTGACATTGTCTGTGGTATTGTTTTTAATTCTTACTTTGGCAGTTTGATTCCAATATAAGTTTGAGATGATACGAAGATCAGCAACCTCTATACCACCAGACGCCAACACCTCAATAAGTTTGTCATGGTTCACGAGGTCAAACGCTCTGCTAAAGTTTATGAAACATAGGTATACATTTGTATTGACATATATGCATCTTTCAATAAGTACTTGTACAGTGAAGAGAGCTTCTTTTGTACTTAGTTCCTTTTTAAAGCCGAATTGAGTGTAACCTGTATGTTCCTCCAATTCATTATATATTCGTCCATGAATTATCCGAAGGAATAGTTTTAGAGCATGACTCATTAAGCTAATGGTTCTGTATTCCTCGGACTTTTTTGAGCTGGGCTTTTTTGGCAACGAAATAAAAATAGATGTCAACCAGTCCTGTGGTATTACTCCTGTATTGTATATAGTGTTAAACATGTCTTGTATGTCGTCAATGTATTGATTGGCAAAAAGTTTAATAACCTCAGCTGGTATATCATCTTCCCCGTTTGCTTTCCTGTTCTTTAGCTGCTTTGTTGCATGAATAATTTCTTCCTTTGTAATCGGTAAACCTTCAATGTCTATCTTGGTTTTCCTGTTGTCGCCCCGTTGGTCCTCATCAGACACTTCTTTCACGTATTCCTTCCATCTTTGAAGTTGAACTTCTATGTCTGTTATTGGCTTTCCGTTCCTATCTTCTATGGTTCCATGATGTTGCTGTTTTCGTGTTCCTGCTGCCTCTTTTATCTTTTTATGCAAGTTAAAGGTGTCGTGTTTCCTTTCCAGTTCTTACGTCTAATGTACGATTTTCAAAATATTGCTTTGATACACAACAACTGCCGAAAAAATTAATTCATTTTGATAAAATTTTCTGGATACATTCCTTTTGACCGTGTTCCGAAACAATGAAATTGGCGACAATCGGAATATGGCGAGCATTTTTTTGAGGTTGCATATTTTTGAGAAATGTCGGGAAAATGAACCTTTACGGGAAAATGTAAAAACATCGATATGTTTAAAAAATTAAGGGTTTTGTTTCTTTCTTTGTAAAAATATTTTTCAAGTGAAACTTCTTTAGTCAGAAAAAATGAAACGCTTATCAAAGTGAAACGCTTATCAAAGTTGTGAAACGCAACTTTAATTAAGCATGTTCCAGTATAGTTGAAGGGTTGAAATTTTCAGGGCATGTAGGCGGGGTAAAATGAGGGTCCTGGAAAACTGGACCCCGTACGGGAGAACGGGAGAGCTACGGGGTCGAAATTTTTATGGTAGGTGCGCCTCATGGGGGCTACCTTTGACCATATGCGGGGACAGGGGCTCTAATTTATGAGGGATTTTGGGGAAAAAAACTGGGGGATTTATTTATACTCTCCACCCGGATACCCAAAAATTTTCGAAAAAATGGAAAATAATTAAAAAAAAATCGTACAAAATTGTTCGGAAAGTTAATAAAAGTATTATAAAACGAAATAAGAAAAAAAATAATAAAAAAAAACTTGTGAAACGCGGTTTTCGGCAAGAAAAAGGCGAGGAAGTTCAACTACGAGGTCGGGGATGGCAAAAATGAGAAAACAAGAATGCTTTATGAAAAAAAATACAAAAATGTTTGTAAAAATTAAAAAAAAAAAATAAGTAAAAAATTGTTCGGAGCGAAAAAAAAATAAAAAAAAAAGTGTCGAAACCGGGGTCAAAAGTTGAGAAAAAAGCTTGAAAACAATAAATAAAAACTCAATTCCTAATATCTCTTTCAGAACTTTCACTTCAGTTGTGTGCTTATAAAGGTGAGGATGAACAAACATCGATAGGTTAAAAAAATTAAGGTTCTTGCTTTTTTTTTCTGGATTTTTTTTTTATAGAAAAGCTGATTACTTGACAAGAATCTTCGCCAAAAGTAGCGCCGAAAAAGTAGCAGGAATCGACAAAATGGAAACGTATTCGATAGGTTATACAAATTAAGGTTTTTGTATTTTTTTTTCTCGGGAAAAAATATATTTTTTTCATAGAAAAGCTTGACAAGAATTGTCGCCAAAACCGTACAAGAGGACACTTTACAAATGATAAATGCCTTTTATACAGGGTGAGCTAGTTGAATTTAAGGTTCTCGCCCTTTCGAGTTTTGGCACGATACGTCACCACATAATATTTTATTACTGGAAAACCGAATAATCTGGAGCATACAAACTTTCGTACATCAAAGACAGGGGGTTACGAGTATAACATACCAAAAAAATCAAATCGATACGACCGAAAATACAAAATTAGTGATTTTGTAATTTTACATTTGAAAAATTTACTTTGATAGTATAGAACACAAAGAAATACCTGTATTATTCTCGCATTGCTGGAATTTTCACTTCTATCGTGGGATCTTAAGCACACACCAATTTTCTCATAATCATTACTGTATAATAATAAATAAGTAGGAGCAAGATATATTAAAAAAAGCTGTGAGACAAATTCAAACTACCTCCTTAGATTTTTAAAGTGATCAGAAAAAACTGAATTTTAGATTCCTAATTTTTTTGATTTCCTCGATTAATCTAAAAAATTTGGAAAATTTGCTTTATATTTTTAAGGCAACTTTTTCACTAATGATTATGGAATTAAATGCGAGTTTTTTAATTTCACTTGTTTAATCACAAGAGATGATGGCTCGAAAGATAACTATTTGCCACAGGGAATAACTGTTTCAGACGTTTTCCTCGTTCATTATAGTTACATATGTTCTACCAAAAAATATAAACACATTGAGCAAACCTAAACAGTGAATTAAAAAAAGGAGCTCTTGTAAAACTAGGGCAAATAATCGAGGAGCGTATTCAAAAAGTGAAGTTGATGATAGAAACAAAAAAACTGATTTACCAATACGGCTGAAAACAATTTCACCAACCCTATATATTCTAGTTCCCAAGATGGCAATGATGAGGCTTAATATGAACCACCCTGTATGCGTTATTAATAGCTTTGTTCTAGCAGCGATTTCAAACGGTTTCAATCCATCCGGAGTTTGCGCATAACGATATAAGCGTCGCTTATATCGCTATGCGCAAACTCCGGATGGTTTGGAACCGTTTGAAATCGCTGCTAGAACAAACCTATTATCTACATAAAATCATAATTTTATGCCATACAGGTGTAAGCTTATAATCAATGCACATCATGCAATAAATTCATAAAGCGGTACCCATACCAAAAACCTATATTGTAGGATGTCGTAGTGGTTTTATAGTAGATGAGTAATTTTAATGTGTATACAAAATTTCCTATACTAACGTCAAAATCAGATTAATCCCGATGCCAACCTATACTTAGGTAATGAAGTGATTTAAACGTACATCTCATATCGCAAAGCCAAACAAATTGAAGGCTAAAGGTGATGCCTCCATTTGAAACGCAGCACAATGAAAAATAAACGCCGCGTGACGCAGGGCCTCATCCCACAGTAAACTCCATCATACTTACATAACGCAAGTGATGTTGACGCAAAATTAGATATAACCAGCTCCACGTAACGATATCAGTTTAAAAACGAAACGACAATAATTTGAAATTACTTAACCAATCTGTAACTGACAACGAATTTGCAGTTAGTTTTTCAGACAATTTTCCTGGTGATAGCTTGGCGTCTATATTTACTCGTGATCAACTTCACTTTTTGAAATAAGGACCTGGATTATTTAGCTTTTTTCTATAAAAAATCAGATCCATATTTATATAATAGTATATTTACTGCATCTCTGACGACGTAATTTTTATATTCAAACGTCTGAAATTTATTATCTGTGGCAAACAGTTAATATCCCAACAATAAAGTGAAATAATAAAAAAATATCTTGATGTCTTTTAAAAAAAATCAGCTAATGGATCTGAGAGAGCGAATCGTTGCCCTAAATCCTATAAACATCCGGCGCGATGATAGAGGACAAAAAGTTGCTCTACCAATATAGCTTTCATACTTTTGAAATTAGTCATGAAAATGAGGTGAGTAGTAAATATAAGACCGAGATCACTCAGCCCCCCTCCCCCCCCCCCGCTCCCCCCTTTTTTTTCAAGGTGACCTTGAAGTATGAGAGATTCCAAATTAAAAAAGAAAACATAGTTTACCTTGGACACTTTCAAAATATACATCAGAATATTTCAAGTTTTGTGTGGACGTTCGACTGCAATTATTGGTCTATGAATGGCGAGTTTGCCATACAAGCAAATTCATACAGAAAGTTCCAAGGTCAAATGCGTTAGCCCAAGATCAAGTGTGGGGGAAGAGTCTATTTCAAAATGATTTTGGGCTACCAATGTCAAGTGAGTTGGGCCAAGATCATACAAACAAATAATCTCACGACTAAATACGTCAGCACAAGTGGACGAAATTCAAAGACATCCAGGTCCAAATGGGCGGGGCCTGTCTCAAAATAACCTTGAGAAAAATAAGGATGAGGTAAGTGCTCTCCTACTAAGCACGAACTCAGTTTTATTGCATTTTGCCGATCGTTCAAAACCCCAACATAGATAATTTAAATAACATTATTTACCATACTGAGATAAGTAAGTAGGTAATAAGCAATATTTTTACTGGTAATCTTGAACCTCTGCGACCAAAGACATATTGTTACAAAAAGGGAAAAGAATGGCAGAATTTTTGATCACGTAGGTCAGATAATTAAAGTACCAGCAACATATAGACATTATCTCTTTAAAAAAACGTTATGACGAGGGTAATTAAAAACCCATTTGTGTCTTGTATTACGATTGTGAACCTTAAAATATATTAAAATGAGTTGAGTTTGTAACTTAATTTTTTTTAAGAATCGCCCTCCTTAATTTGGGAATAAATAAAACTATCTACAAGCCGATAAGTCTAAATAAGGTTTTTACCCGATATTGTAGAAGGAAAACGAGTTTAAATATTGCCCACAGTCTGAGGTGAGCATCGGTTTATGTTAACTTATTTAATTAAAAGCTAAAGAGATGAGTTGCTTTTCATATGGAGAAATATATAAAAACAAAATTTAGAAATCACCGTATTTTACTAAACATTTTCGATGGCCCTTAATGACCTAAATTATATTTTTATTTAAGATAAAGGTAGAAAGCTCTCTCAAAAATAAACAACTGAGTTGATTATCGGAAACAAACTATAGACCTCTTATTTTTTTCACGTGCTGATAGTTCAAGGATTTCCTAATTAAAAACAGGCAACTATTTTCAAGCTGCTTTGTTTTGGTTTAGGCTAGAACATGGCGTCGATGTAGTTAGTGCAACCGGGCCAAATTTTTCCGGCGATAATAATTATTGTCGCGGACGAATTTTTTTATTGACACCTACTGAAAGCTATTTAAAGTATGGCAATAAAGTTTATCTACGTTATGAGGATCGTCGTATTTAAGATAATTGATTACAATAGATTTAGTGGCAGTACTAGCATTCCCTTATAAAAAAAAAATTGCGGTTATCCCTAACAACAATCCCCAAAGATTCTAAATACCTAGAAGTTTGATAAATTGGTACTTGATTACTGATTCCTTGTACCATGATTCTTCTTAAAGCCGATAGCGGTACAAAGTACAGAGGAAACCCATAAATAGAAAATGGGGGAGGGAGACCCTGAGATTCCGAACTTCTAATACAAAATCCAAAGGAAAACTTGACAAGCGACAATTAGTTTCATGGCTTCATTACCGAAACTAAATGCTCGAAGTTAAAACTATGGCTTTCTAGGCAAACTAAAATATCCTATAGCCAGTGCTCAAATCATCAAATTAATGTAAATTTCGCTCGAAACTCTAACGTTGGCTTCTTATATCAAATCAACTTCAAACATAATGAAATTAACTTTTGTTTAAACTTTCCAGATTGGCTCTATTAGGCTAAATTCCGTAGTCTCTTCAACCGAGGGAAATCATTTTCGTAACACGGCATTCTATATGCAAATGTACCTGTATATTTTAAGGGAAGCTGGCCAATATTGCTTACGCTGAATTATTTAAACAGTAAGGATTAGAATTATATCTCTTGTCATATTTTGAGAGTATTAGGGTAAATACTCGGAATTTGGAGGGCTACATAACAACTATTTTTGCCAAAATGGCCACGAAAAACGACTTAAGACTTAAACTCTTCATCATGGTGCAGCTCGGAAAAAAACAAATTATGATGGAAACGAC
The DNA here is from genome assembly GCA_016904865.1 of Pissodes strobi. NCBI lineage: Eukaryota > Metazoa > Arthropoda > Insecta > Coleoptera > Curculionidae > Pissodes > Pissodes strobi. Next base: position 414,023 of record MU182149.1, read on the forward strand.
CCAAACTCCTTCCACTTCAAGACTAATTTGTCGCTATCCTATATACTGTGAGAATGTTATCATCATCATGATAATCATCAAGCGAACATTTGCGTCCACTGCTGAACAGAGGTCTCCTGTAGCTTTCTCCGATTATGTCTATCCTGTGTTGTCTCTATCCCTTGATGTCATCGATCCCTCTGGCTGGTGGGTGACCTCTACTTCGGTATGCATCTCTGCGTGATCTCCATTCAAGTATCTTCTTTAGCGGCTCGGCTGTTCGAAAATCGCTCCACATGGCGCTATACGGGTACCTGCCTCTATAGCTCCGATCCTCCATTTTATTCTATTGTCTGGGATCCTGTCTCTTAGAGAATTGCCTTTTATTTTGTTTGTAGTGTTATTGATTAGGATGTGTTTCAGTCCCATATGAGAGCATAGGGAACACGCACAGGTCCAATACTTTTTCTTTAGGCACATTGCAATGGCCGACTTAAAGAGCCAAAAGCCACCCAAGTTAGGCCTATCTTCTCGAAATTTCACGGCCAAGATATTTATAAGAACTTACTTGTTCTATGCCCTCCCCATCCATTTATATTGCCTCGCTCATAATAAGATTTGTCATGTTGGCTTTCTTGGTGTTGATTTTGAGCCCAACATAGATTGATGCTGCTTTGGGTCTCCGTAGCATTTGTTTTGCTTCGGTCGTACTAGCTGCGATAATTAAGATATTGTCGGCCAACCTCAAATGGTTCAGTTTCTCGAAATCCATATAATCCCCATGTCACCAAAATCTATTTGTTTGAACATGTGTTCTAGAAGGGAAGTAAATAATTTTGGTGAAATGATATCTTCTTGGTGCACGTCACGTGCTTTCGCTATTTGGTATAAGTGTTTGATGACATTTATGTCGATTGATGCGGCATTCTGTAAGAGCCTGTAACATTTTATGCTGGTTTATTGTATCGAAGGCCTTTTCGTCAGCGACGAAGATTATGCAGAGGGATTTATTGTATGTGATGAATTCTTGGATATGGGTTTTTACTATGCGATAGGAAGCTTATGGAACAGTGATTTGGCAAGTTGGTGATATCTTATGCAGTATTTTAAGCAAGCACCAAATAGCTTGCATATTACCGTCGTCCCCAGTTGCCTTGTTATTCTTCGTATCTCTGAGTGTCCCTCTTATTTCGTCTAAGGTGATATTGGAACCCCTTCCGACGCTTGACTTTGTACACTTTTTATGTTGGTGTCTAAGCTCGGTGCATTTTCGACGCTATATCGCGTCGCGTAAAAACCTTCGACAACCTTGAGAATATTATCACTGAAGCTAAACACTTCCCCATGAAAACAAAATTTCAACATGTGAAGATCCGTTAATACATTGACAAATTACAACATGTATTTTTTAACCATTACTTTGGGTTAGTTTAACGTGTAAAACCGTTGTTTTCCTATCTCCAACTTAAAAAAGGCTACAGTGCAGTAATACATGCTCCTTCATTTTATTGACGTTTTCGTGTTCGAAATCCACATAAACGAACGTGATTAACCTTTAACTTATTTTCACCTGTCTCACAATCTAAATACTTTGACAAAAGGCAGTGAATCTTATTATTTATATGAACCCTTAAATAAATTTTTTTTCATAATAGTTAGATTTATGATTCCCAGATTATAAATATTTTTTTTTAAAGAAAATCTAATTTTCTTTTTCGACAGTTATTTAACGTTGTCATGCAACCCTTCATCGTAACTTTTCGTGTTTAGGTTAGATTACTATACTACTTCTTTTTATAAGGGCTAAATATAACTTCCCGGAGGTGAAGTCGTGCTATGACGAAATCTCCATCCACCCTGCCATTTATCAAGTATTCAGATGTATAAAAGCTAATACTAGTGAGTAAATTAGATATCGACGCACGTAGTATTTTTTCAAGGGCTAAGCGCTTTTAGCCAGCATCTTTGGAGAAGGGGGGGACGATGTTTTAGTGTATTTTAGATATTTTCGCTAGTAATACAAATTTTAATGACAGAGAACTGCAGTTAATGTCTGGCGTGGACATGGAAGAACCATTAATTTATAAAGGGTCATTCACTGGAGGAAGACATGGATATTTATTGGAAAACGAAATCAAAAATGAATTACAAAATATCCCTAATCGCAATAACCTTTTATGACTGACCGCCCCTACTCCCCAAGTTGGGGCACTCCCCACACCATCCGGGCGATAGTTGACTACCGCAAAAGTCCGCTAATTTCTTGGACTGGAAGGAACCGTTTAATTGAACAGCCCGGAGTTAACAACTATTTTTTTAATGGGGGTATCTAAAAAATAGAATTTATTATAAGAGACCCGCGAATATTGATATCTCATGTACATGAACGGATAAACGAAGACATTTTACCTCGTAACAAACCCGTAACATAAGAATTTAATTGCTTTATTTTATAATCTATTGTTGCTGTTAAATATTTTATACCAGCCGCGATACCAATTAGGCCTTATTTTGTGAGAAGAACTCAAAACCAGTACACAGTGGGTCCCAAACTGGTGGCGAATGTATTGAGATGTCGGAAATTTTAAGGGATAAAAAACACTTAAATCGGGAAAGTTTTAGACCATTATTTTCCTAATTTAATGCAGACCAGTTTTAGCTGTTTAAGTTCCTGGTATATATATATTTTTTTATTTATAAGACTTTTTAAAATCAATAAAATATTTCTGTAGCAACTTTTTATTTAGAAAGCGTCTGTCTAGTCAGATTTCACTTAAAACGTTGCAGTTTTCAGCAACAATCAACAACCTGTTTTTTTCTTAGGGTCTCATAGTGGATATTGCCGGTTTTCAAAAGAGCGTTGTTTAGCTTTTCAACGATGTCACACACAACAAAAATATGTGTGTGCTTAAGACCACACGACAGAAGTGAAAACTTCAACAAAGCTATACAGAAAGTTAAATAAAATTAAAAAAAAGCAGATGCTTTGCCTCTAAGCTATAATCCAATTGAAATACTTGCGTCAAAAGTCAATATAAGTATACAAACCGGCATAGTTTTCACTTAAAAAATCAACAATTCTTCATTTGCAATCGGATCGACGCGATTTTTTGGTATATTATTGTACTCGACATCTCCCTTTTTAATCCCTGAAACTTTGGTTGGTCCAAATCGTTCTGTTTTCCAGTAATAAAATATTATGTCGAGACGTGCCGTGTCCAAACTTGAAATCGCGAAGTTTAAATTCGAGCATCTTATCCTGTATAAACGCCTTTTTGTAAAGATTTTGGCGTAGATTCTCGTCATGTGATCGGTGTTTCTATGGAAAGTTATTTCCCCAAAAAAGAAACTAAAATTTTTTTTTTGCCCTATAAATCGATGTTTTTAAATTTTTCCTCAAAAGTCCATTTTCTCTACATTTTCGAAACAGAGAAGCATTTCGACTTTTTGGTGCCTGAGCGACCCAAAGTGAGTAATTTTTCAAAAAAATACACGTCCAAAAAATACCGGAAATTTTTTGATTCTCACCAATTTCAATAGGGTTTGGAAAAGAGAATCGGTCCGAAAAATTAAATCAAAATTATTTAACTTTTTCGACAGTTATCGTGTATGAAAGCAAAATGTTGAAAAATCGCACATGACATAATGACAATTCGGAAATTGAAAATCAGATTGGCAAAAATAATTGATGGTCAGCTATCACCAAGAGAAATTTTTACTTCAAAAATTAAAGTTAGTAACAAAAAACAAAAAAAACATAATTTCTGAATAAACTGAGCGACATCGCACAATAAATTCCCACGTAGTAAACTTTTCTTTGTTAATGAATACCGAGATGAAGCTTAAGAGCCATCACTCGCCTACATTTAAAAATGCAACTAATAGCTTACAATAATAATCAATAACATAATACATTAAGAAGAAACGAATCAACGAGGAACTAAATGTTAAAAAACATATCTCATATATTACATATCAATTAAAAAAAAATAATTATGTGCCTCAACTTTATAAGCACACAACTGAAGTGAAACTTCTGAAAGAGATATTAGGAATTGAGTTTTTATTTATTTTTTGAAGCTTATTTTTTCCTTCTGCCCCCGGTTTCGACACTTTTTATTTTTTTTTCATAAAGCATTTTTCTTCTTCCAATTTTTGCCATCCCCGACTCCTTCGCCTTTTTTTTTCGCCGAAAACCGCGGGGCAAGTATATTTCCCAGCCCCCAATGATGACCCCATGCAAGGGGTCATCGGCACGGGATCATAGCTTGTCAGATTTTCGATCCGAGGCTTCATTGCAGATATCGGCAAAAAAATTTATTCTCCCCAAAATTCCCCTTTAATTAGAGCCCCGGTCCCTCCATATGGTCAAAGGGTAACCCCCATGAGGCACACCTACCATAAAAATGTTAACCCCCATAGCCCTTCCCATTCTCCCGAAATTAATTATTTTAGTTTTTTTCTTCTCCTGGCCGATTTTGCCAAGCTTATTAAAAAATTGCAGCTTCGTTTTTATTATAACAAAATTTATTTTTTTTATATGTGTGATATTGTTGAATCGCTAAATAAAGTTGATGATGGTTCCATAAAACTGAAACGTTGTACCTGGAATCTGACTAAACGGGCATATTCTTCTTAAAAAGTTGCTCTAGAAATGTTTTTGAGGATCTTTAAAATCCTTATAAAAACGCTTTTAAAATGTAACGATTCTATTACTATTAGAATTGTCTGCAAAATTCCTCTGTCTCCTATAGACTCGAGATTCACTTTGTATATTTTTGAAATCAGAAAAAAATTAGCAATTTAGAGGAAAATAATATACAGAGTAATTACAGTAAAAAACCCAACCAGTATCGAAAGGCGACATTTCGATGTCCATTTTTGATATTTTTGACGTCAAATCCCGACAGCTCAGTTATGAAATAACGTTATGAAGTAATGAAGTCAATACGCTCTATTTAACATTATGTTTTCTAAAACATAATTAAACATAACAGGAATACTTAAAATAAATAATAACCGTTATTTCGGAACGAACGACCTACAAAGTAAATTGAATTGCGATTGCCGCTTATATCTGTTTCTAAGACATCCATTAGCAACCTGGACGATTGCCAAATACAACAAGTGTATATTTTCATTAACATTAGAAATAAGAATTTTCAAATTAAGGTACAGATATAAATCAGTACTTTGGACATTTAAATATTATCTATTTAAGATATGCCTGTAATGTAACACGAGTTTGTATTTTTTGTTGTTGAAAACCTTACATCCTGTCCATGGGGAAAATGTATCTCTCAGCTATATCTTATTATGCAAGACAAATTATAAAACGGAGAAACGTTTCGATACTTGAACTGTTTCTTTGACGAAAAGAGGAACAAATCACAATAAAAGAAAATTGAAGAAATATAAAAAACGAATGGAAATGCTAGAGTAATTTCACATATTATAGAAGTTATTTCTGCTAAATTAATATTGCAAAATTAATAAATTCATATTATAAAAAGAGTGTCCTCGAGGCTGTCCCATAAAACATAGCGCTATTATCGCCCGAATATTCACTTCAGGAAGCGCTCTTGCAGGATAGGCTTGAAATATCCATTCCAGGAGCAAGTGCAATACCTTATTGAATTAGGGAGATACAAATGCTTTGTAATAAAAACGACAGGTCCGTATCTAAAATATAAAAATTTCAGCAATTAAAAACTGAAAACGCTATGTTATAGAGAAGGAAAAATGACAATGAGAAGTAGAAACTCAGGAAAAAATAAAATTATAACAGGTTTTGTATTCTGGATATCTCCGGAGGTAATCGAAATTTTGCAAATTTCTCAACTGTTTACAGTTCAGCATCAAATTGCCAAACTTTGCCCCAATTTAGCTGACTTCGGATCTCTTATGGTTAGCAAGATCACCATACACAGACTCGAATTTATGGCTCCCTGTATAACCAGATAATAAACGAAGAATGAAACTATAAAAGAATATGAAAATATACAAAACAATTATCATTATTATAAGTAAATTGGTATAATGTATATCTTATGTTACAAGTACCCTACGGTAATAACGTTACATTAGCTATAATATAGGTATGCGAATAATCAAATCGAGTTATCGATTCAATAGGTTATGATGATATTACTAATAATTTACCCTACAAAAAGCGAAGACCTATGAAAAACTACCGTCTGTTTTAACAGTTAACTTTTTCGAGTTGAGTAAATAAATAAGGATGTTCCAGTGGGTGAAAATTAGCTCTCAATTACTTTTTTCTCAAAACAACCATTCACACTAGATCTTGTCTAGCTAAAGGTGGACTAAGGATATAATAATTAATAAAAATAAATGGTCACAAAAGTAGAGCCGGAAAAAATCAAATTTGAAATTAGCACTATGGAGATTATTATCAAACAAACCAAGTGGTAACAGAACCGGAACACGGAAAATATTTTTATGTATCACAACAATGCTGGTGCAAAAATTTTTCATAAAGGCATTTAATTATCAAACGTTAACTAGTTCCATTTTACTTGATAATAATTAATCAATAACATTATAAAAATATAAAACAAAAAAAATTGAAAGGGTATTAAAGATTATTATAAAAGAAACCAAGTGATGACAGAACCAAATACAGAAAACATTTTTATGTATTAAATGCTAATGCAAAATTTTGTCATAACAGCATATTAATTATCAAACGCTAAGTTGCTGCGTTATTAGGCGAACAAGAAAACATTACTCGGATTGCCCAAACAAATAGCTTGAGTTATCATAACAATAACAGAATAATTTTATCCAGTTATAAAACGATTTTTTCCAAATATTAAGCAAGAAATAGTACACATAAATGCATTAGACTGTCGCAAAGACTCATTTTGCAATTGCCAACGTTGCATAATCCATTATCTAATTTTCCCGGCAACTTTGAATCAAGTGACATTTCATACTAATTATATCTAAAATTAAAACCTCGTGATAATAATCAAAATGATAAAAGTGAATTTCCAGTTCAAGTTTGAGGTATAAGTAAGAAACTCTACAATACCATGTATTAATTTCACCGTTCCCACCATTGCCATGGCAAATCAACCACTGTACTAACACTCCACTCTTTATTGGTTCATTCTTCTTAAACACTATCTGGATTAGAGCTATTTCCAGCTGATTCAAGTCACCCAGGGCGCACCGCTTCAGGACTATAGCAAACTGGATAAAGCGTCGTGTTCATGACAAGCGAAATTTCCAAAACTGGAACGTACGAAAGTGAAACTGACGGGCTGATTCTAACTAGCAGCAGCGGTCTCGCCTCGCGATGGAGCTTCCACGCATTATAAAAGGGCGATACGGGGGGCGCTTAATTCATAGACAACGGAACTGAATGAGACAATTATTGTCGTGCATTAAAGCTGAAGTCTTCTGGAATACAATTACTTAACAAAAATATTATTCTCGCTCATTTTCCCAATTTTTTTTTCAAAAAAATCGCAATTGGACTATAATCGACGTGATGAAAAAGTGCAATCAAGAATGCAATATAACGGGAGTAGATTGAGCAAGAACCTATCGGGACACAGTACGTAGACTGGTCTAGAATCTAGACTAAGTACCACTAAGTGGTACACAGACGGCTTCAAAGCGGATCATGGTACTGGAGCAGGTGCGTACGGAGATATCATAGGGATGAGAAAAGCTTTCGCTATTGGGACTTATGCAACCGTGTTCCAGGCCGAAATGTACGTGATCCGCAAACGTGGGTATGGAAGCCTATTAGCAGAGCTGATTTGTCGGCCCTTTAAACTGACAGAGTTCATTCTGCACTAGTGTCTGAGTGTAGACGTCTTGAGCGCTTGGCCGGACATAACAGGGTCAGTCTCGTATGGGTGCCGGGATAATCGAATGCCCCACGCAACGAGGAGGCCGATCGTCTGGCAGGACAGAATTCCGCAATACGTCGAATGGGAGCTGATCTATCCTAAGGAAACAAATAAATGAGCAACCTAGGGACCTGTGGCGGAGTACTAAAGGAATGAAGCTGGGTAGACTTCTCCGGGGCAACCCAGCGCCTGGTTGGTAGGGTGAGAGCCTTCATGGCTTTGAACAGAGGGAACATGATCCTTGTGGCAGGGCTCTTCATAGGGCACTGTCGGTCGTTTGAATAGGCATTTGTACCTGTTGCGGATCCTAGAAGATTCGGAATGCATGCGTTGCTTCAAAGACGACTGTCTAGCGTTGGTTGGGGTTCGAGAGTTGCACTTCGAAGGCTGCATGCTGAATCCGGAGGGACATAAGAAAGATCCAACCGAGAAGGAATTTGTGTGCTTTCGCTAGGGAGGTCGTGCTACCGGTTTGAATAGGTATATGAATGGGTGTACAATGGGCCTAGACGGGTAGCCTATGTGTCAGTGCATTTTATACTGAGTACATTTAGTAGACCCACTCAGTGGCACAGGAACTGCCCAGCAGTAACAAGACTAATAATAAACAATATACAGATTACGGGTTTTAGCTAATAAAAATGTCCATCATCATAGTCCAACTAACTTAAACTGTAGTCTCTCATTCGATTAGACACTTTTGACAGACGAATAATTCGGTTCTTCCTTCAATTTTTAACAGATGGTTAGCGAACCATAGATTTACCAGAAGTACATATGGTAATATCGCAACTTATAGGATATATGTATCTTCAATGTATGTATGTTAAATATAATAATTCATAAAGCTACTAACTAATTATCACCCTGTCCCAAGTTTGAACTTGAAATTATTTAATAAGCATTAAAAGCAAACTATAAACAACGCGAGCAGTCAACGGGAGCGATTATGAACCTTAAGCATGCAATGATCAGCAATTTCTCTAATATAAATACACTGGCAAACCTTCAGTTCGTCAGACTTAGTCTCACCGCCAGCTCCAGAGTTAGTCACATGACTGCTTTTGGTTCAATCCGCTCTTTGGTTAGTCACATGATTGCTAAAGTTCTAATCCTTTTCCTACCACAAACTTAGTTCTTGGTTAGCCACATCGACTGCTAAGACTAGGGGTT